>MQRK01223225.1:8028-19651 GCA_001938485.1 Girardia tigrina | reverse complement strand
ATTTACCTTACAGCGTTAGTGAGGCAGTGAGGCAGGCAGTGAGTGACTTGGGCTTTTATAATATAAAAAAAATTGAACCCCCGGCAAGAGAGGGCCGCGAAGCGGGCCGAGCGCGCTAAATATTATATATTCATAATCATTATTATATATACATTTTAAAAATTTAAATTTTAAAATTACTTTGTAAAATTATGAATACAGTCTACTCTGACATAAGTAGCATAAGCTCGGAAACCGAAAGTTGTCGCGAAAAAAGGTAAATAAAAGGTTTTTAGATAATAATTATTTATATATTATTTACAGCACATCGACCGCATCGGAGAATACCGAACCATGCAAGAAGAGAGACCGAAAAATGTATTTTTTTTCAATTATGATTGTGAGGAATATTTTAAATTTGGTATGTTGAAATTGGTTTGTTGAATTTTGTATGTTGAGGTTAGTATTTGGAAATGTGTTTCTCCCACCCAGATGGAAAATTGATATTTTAGATGTTCACGATAAATAATTATTCGAGTATAATTTACATTTTAAAGTACAACATAAGATATTTAAAAATATTAAATCTTTTCAAATCTTCATATTAAAATTTAAATAAAATAAATAGTTTCAACTAAGTTTTGAATTAAATAAATGTTCTTTCTCTACATAAAATAATTTTTAAATAAAATTAATACTAAAACTACAAAATTTGAACTTTAAAAATAAAATCTGAAAATAATGAAATATTTGTTCGAATAATTGTTTATTAACAAACATTAACTAAAAGTTATCAATTTAGAAGGATGTCGAATTACGACAGTTTTGCTGAGAGTTGTCCAAAAGACAATTCTAATTGTATTGAAAATAAAAGTTCGAAAACCCATGTTGGTGTTCTTAATAATGATCAAGTTTGAATTAATTATTAGGGTATCTGAAGTGGATAAAATAAGGATAATCAACACCTTCGAAATGGATGAAGATTATTACCTCTTGGGTAATCAATTGGAGTTAAAACGACTCACCGTACGTGGAATCATTTACAGGTTCTGAAAAACAGGACAAATCTCAACTGGGCATATCGGTGGCCACAAGAAATGTATCATCAAGGAGGATGCAGCAACAAAAATCATGGATTACATCGAAGAGCATCCAGAAGTTACATTAAAAGAAATTCAGCAATATTTAATCGACAGTGTTGGAGTTTCCTGTTCCACCTCAACAATCGCCAGATTCTTGGATGGAAGATTTTATACGGTGAAGAAGGTGAGAAATATTGTGGAGCAGCGCAATAGTGATCGGGTGAAGGAACTACGGTCACAATATGTCCACCGATTTTTGAAGAAAGCAATTTCTTAGAAATAATGTATTTATGTGGACGAGATGGGCTTCAACCTCTGGACTCGGAAAACCACTGGATGGTCAAAAAAGGGAACCAGGATCTACGCGACAGTTCCATCTAATAGAGGGAGGAACCAGAGTTTAATCATGGCAATATCGAAGAAAGGACCATTACAAAGTGGTAAGTGGTTCCGTTAATCGGGAGGTTTATCAAACCTTCATTAGCGAACTCATCGCGAAATTGCCCGAAAGTAAGCATTACATTATCCACGATAATGCTTCCATATATCTTGGAATAACAACCCCAAATCACTTGGAAATTATAAAACTTCCTCCGTACTCCCCTTTCCTGAATCCGATCGAAGCGGGTTTCAGCAAGGTAAAACAAAGCGTCCGGAAGAGTGTCACAAGAACGGCATTTTCTGATATTTTGCAGCATCAGAAAGTGGAATGCTTGGTCAACCTCATTACAACTGAGGTTGCGAAATAGGAATACTCGAATTTATCGAAGTATTTTAAGCACATCAAGACATTTTTTCCGGAGTTCCTTTTAAAACAGGATGTTTTAGAATAAATGTTATTAAATAAATAAATAATTTTAATAATAAGAAGACTTTTTTTAAGTTAGTTAGTTAGTTATTTACTTCGGTTATTTCATGACTTACATTCTTAATTTTTATCTACCTGAGTTATCATTAACACATATATTTAGATATCTTAACTAACGGAACTTCGAATTGTAAATATTGTTATTTTATCAGTCTCAGTTAGAATTCTCACTTAGCTAAAGTAGGGCAGTAGCCCATTCGATCAGGTTCTTTATCCATGCAATATCTCTGACTGTTGATTGTGTAGAAGTTGCGAAGGATGTTCAGTAGTTTTAACTCTGGAGACGCTGACAACTAGCCTCTGATTTCAAGGGGTTCATCCTTGAACTTTGACGCGTAGTCGAGGCGCATCTCAAATCTTTGTAAATAATTTGATTGGTAATGTAATTCATAATAATTGTGTCTTGTAACGTTTTGATATAATTATCGTGTGCTGTAATTTTAATTATTATATTATTAACCAGTATTATTATTAAATCATTGAATTATTACTAATGATCGAAGAAGATCAAGATTTCAATCTTGCTCTGTACTTGTTTGATTGAAAAAAATGAGGCTCGGTTGAGAGAGAGAGAGAGCAAATCAATAACGAATGTAGTGAAACGATATTGGAAATGGAGATGGATAATGCTCAGAACATGACTCTCCGCACCCGAATGCAAGTTGAAATGCAGCGACGATCTAAAGCGAACTCCAAATTCAATTTCGGTCGCCTGTTTACACAGATCGACATTAAATCCAATATCAACTAATCAATAAAAAGCACAGTTGATCCTCGTCTCAAAGAAGCACTCACAGAACTCCAACTGCAACGAACTCAATGCAACGAACAAACGAAATTCTTCAAAGCGCAGTTGGAAACGACTAAAACGAAAATCCAGTCAAACTCACACCAGATTATTCAGAACAGGAAAATTCCACAAGTAATGAAAACAAATAATTCATTAAACATGGAAGCTCCGGCTCCTGGATTATAATGCCATGGGTATGAAGTTTGAAATCTAGAGGATAAACAAATAAAAATACAAGTTATTCTGATAACTGTTGTCCTTTTCAATCAGAACCATGTAAAAGTGAAGAGATGGAGAGACGTAAAGAAATTCTCTCTGGTATATCGAATCCAAAAATTAAAAAGTCTCTATCAGAAACTATGCAAAACATCAATCCATCTACGTTTCAGATAAATATAGGAAGAGCGCGATTTTTCGTTATCAAATCATATTCAGAAGAACTGACTGTGAATTAATTTTCAACGCTCTTAGAGTTCTAACTACTGACATTTTATCCTTTTGTTAGATTAATATTTATTAACTATAGAGTATTTGATTTTGATGTTTACTTTATAACTCTTGTTCGATCTGATATTTACTAACTATCAAAAATTCTATTAGATGTTTTATTCGGTATCTATTAAGTATCTATCCCTAAAAAAGATCTATTTTATCTTTTCAGGATTATTGACGTTCAATGACAAAAGTACTTATCTATTAATGAGGGTATGTAATTACTTAATGTAATTAATTAATCATAATTACTCCGTTACTTCCTTCTTCGTTAACTGAGTAAATATAGAATGGTTTCGACTTCGATAAGTGATAATAAGCAATTTGAATTAATTTCATGGTAAATCTTTTTAGACAATTTCATATTCATTTTTAAATTCTTGCCACTGTTTGTTTTTATCGATATAATAATCAATTTAGTAACGTAATGAAAGAGACAAAATTTCGCGCAGGAAAAAAAATTTATTTTTGATTCGAATAAACAAACACAAAGTTATTTAATCGATTTTCACATAACAATTTTTTTGATTAATTAAATATTCATCACAATTCGTCATAATTTTTTACCATATTATTTTTTTAATTTATTTTCTTTTGTTTTCGAAAAATTTTATTTAATTTTTTCAAAATAACTATTTTTACAATATTAATCCATCAAATATTTTTTGCATATCAATCACAAAAAAATCAATTCAATCGATTTTTATTTATCAGTTTGCTTCATCACTATTTTCGGTTCATCGATTTGACGCGAACAATAATAACCGTAAACTTCCAGAGATGTTTAGTCAGTGCTAAGGTAATATATCAACGTAACATATCTGTCTTGTTCCCTTTCAAAACAACATTTTCAAAAGCTCAGAGCTACCATCCGTTTTTCTTAGAGTTCAACGGCAACTCTGTCAAAACTCAACCAATTCCATGCTATGAGGAAACAGACGCGTCTCCTTCGCTCACATCAGCACGTTGTGTGTACGTCGGAATACCTTCAGGTTCTTGACCAGTATCGAGGGTGACCCGACTGTTAACTCAGTTTCTGGAGGGGATGATTTTAATTTTCGTTTTCATAATTCATTACGTTCGGTTTTATTTATTTCATAGTAGACAAGGATATTTTAGAGAAACAAGTGACGGTCAACCCACGTGCCCCTGTGCATGCTATGGTCTGCCCGCACCATCTCTCCAAAATCTCTGCCCAGGTAAAGTTCAATTAATAAATATTTTTCAATTATACACATCATATTTTAACTCAATTATATTTTAATGATGTAAGTTCATAATTTAACTGGTACTCGTACGAATTGAAGATAACTTCAGTGAAACATGTGAAAACGATAAGAGAATGAAAGTTGATTTCGATAATTTTATATATTTGTAATAACCATTTCATTTTATATTTCGATAATCAGAACTTCAATAATGACACTTGATTAAATTCGGCTACCACAATTAAAGGCAAAAGATGAGCGATTTATAAACGTATCGAAAATTCACGCCGCGTACTCTTTAACGATATTTACATTTGTCAACCACTGATACCTCTCTTTTAAAGCTTCGTTATATTATTAGTTATATTATATCGTCTTGTTTGTTGGTACCATTAGTAATGCAAAGTAACATGATGTTTCAGAATCTCAAAACAAGTTTTTGCATTGTATACAATAGTTTTATTTGAATCACAAGGAATTATAATAATGGTTAGATTGCCAAATGAGAGTTAATTCAGAAAATTATTGCCAGATTTTTATATATTTACAATAATTAGCCGGCAGTTAAACTCAATTATTTGCAGATTATTCCGAAATAGAACAAAAAAAAGAATTAAAAAAAATAATTATAAGAATTAAGAAGAAAGTTGAAAACGTTAAATTAATCGTACTTCGTAATTGAAAAGCTCTTTTAATTTTTACATTAATTAAATTATGTTTGGGTTCCATAAAATAATAATTAATAACTTTTAACTAATAATGAAATAACTTTTAAAATAAATAAATAAAAGTTGAGATGACTAAGTTGCTTCTCGGTCGTCCATGGTTTGAGCATTTTGCTCAGGGACGATGGTCGATCGTCTAGCAACTTTATAATGACTTCACTATTATAATTATTATTAAGATTTAAATTAATATCAGTCATTAATTACTGTCATAATTATTTTTATTATATTATTAGTATTAGTTCCTCTTCAACGAGTTTTTCCTCCTTTGCAGGGGGCCCGTTCATTAAGGGGGCACACCTGCTTAGTTAGAAAAAGCCGTTGTAGGCTTGAGTGATAATTATTATTTTATTACTAAATTATTATTATTATATTAATTTATTTTATTATTATATTAATTTATTATTATTAATTTTAAATTTATTTTTTAAATTTTATTTATTTTAAATTTATTTTAAATTATTAATTTATTATTCCTATTTTTATTATTTTATTATTTTTATTGGTATGAATATTATTATATTAATTTATTATAATTATTACATTAATTTATTATTGTTATTTATTTTTTTATTATTATTTTTATCAATGTTATTATTATTTCTATATTATTATTATTATTAATTTATTGTTACTATTTTATTATTATTTTTGTATCATTATTTTTATTACATTATTATTATTTTTATTATCATTATTCTTATTTATTATTATTAAATTATTATTATTTTTATTATTATATTATTTTATTATCATTATTAGTATGTATATATTACTATTATAGTTAAATAAAAACATTACATATTATAAAATTTATTATAAAAAAAACAAAATCAAAAAATTAAAACTCACCGTGTTGGGAGTGTTTTTCGGAAATAATGAAAACGGGCAATTATGCCCTACAATCTTCAATGAAAATCCAATAACAATCTTCAATGAAAATCCAATAACAATCTTCAATGAAAATCCAATTATGTTTGGATTTATTATAAATCAAATAAATGGGCATTTAAGCCCAGCTAAATAAAATTTAAATAATTGGGCATTAAGCCCGATTTAGTAATTGGAATTTTTTTTAAAATAAATTTTTTTTAATTAATGTTTTAAAAATCAAATTAACGTTATTTTTTTTAAAAGTTTAATTTAAAATTAAATTTAATATTTTTTTTGTATAATAAAAAATTGGGTATAAATACCCTTCAAAAATTCTCAACATTTGCACAAAAAAACAAAGAATATAAAAATTCAAATATTCAACAATCAATTATTCGACCTCAATTATTATTTAAAGATCTATGTACAATATTTTGAAGAGTGTACTCTGTGATTTTCAAATATAATTTTTATAATATTGTTTACTTATCTCAATTTCAATAAAGTTAACAGTATCGATTGTTGAACTGGGTTCGAGCTACGATCAAGCAACACAACCTTCCAATAAAATTGAATTAACTCAGAATTATATATTTGTTTGAACATAATTATTTCAAACATTAATTTAAATCATATAAACCCAGGATTAAACTTACTAAACCACCAACAATTACAGGCAATTAAATAATTAACAAGACAGAAATGAATTAATGACTCCAAAGGCATAAATTAAATCGATTATAAATATTCCAGGAGAAAATGAATAGAACAATTCAAATAATTAAAGAATCAAAATATAAATATAAATTATTATAAAAACAATTGACTACATTTGCTAGTTAATTATTTTCTCAGCTTCGGATATATTATATATGATAGAAATTAATTAAATCAATCATGAGAACATTGTTTCAGGCAGTATATACAACTATTTACACGACTCGATTAAGCATCCGAATCC
This sequence comes from Girardia tigrina, assembly GCA_001938485.1. Taxonomy (NCBI): domain Eukaryota; kingdom Metazoa; phylum Platyhelminthes; order Tricladida; family Dugesiidae; genus Girardia; species Girardia tigrina. Next base: position 12,673 of record MQRK01223225.1, on the reverse strand, counting down.
AAGGACCACCTCACTCGATCCCTTGGATGCGGAAGCGAACCATAATCGTAATTTCGATTCTCGAACTCGGGTGACTCTACTCTGGAAAGACATCTCCATTCTGCATACTTCATTATATCGTTCGAATCAGGAAAGTAAAAATAGCGAAGCAGAAAATATTTTCAGCGAGTATTTTATCAAAGGAAGTAATTACAAAAGGAAAATCAAAATTCTCAATTGATTATGCAATAATGAGTCAAGAATATTCTAAACACCTATGTTAATAATGAAATACTGATGAGTCAAAGTCAAATTCTATATAGATAATAAGACTAAATGATAATGTATAATATTTCACAAAATAACATCAGAATTCCTAATTAATCATGTAATAATGAAGAGGCAAAAATATTCTAAATACATATATTAATAATAAAATGCTGATGAGTAAAGTCAAATTTTTCAATAAATTAATATTATCAAATGATAATATACAATCAAAATCACATAAAACATACCTCCAATAATATAGCTCGTCAATTAAGGAATTACAATTTTTCTTCGTATCAAACTTCAAAATTCGGCAAAATCGAAATTAATATTCTTCGTATTAAACTTCAAAATTCGGCAAATTTAAATTATTATAATACTTCGAAATTTTATCAAAAATTTTTATGATTTAAAATTTGTATGTGAACGCGGGTAACTGTGAAATATTCGCAAATTATCGTCAAATAAAATAAATGTCGTAAAACAGTGGCAGTCGTGCACAATGATCTCAGGTATTTATATTACCAGGATGTGCGTCTCTCTCGTCATCCTATCAATTCGCGAATTTTGACTACAGGATGATGCGAAGGAAAGGTGTTGTTTATTTCGTCGGTTACTGTCGGTGTGTACGTCCGTAGAATGTACAGGATGCAGCGACGTATTTCGAAATTACAGTCGGTTGTTTATTTGTCAGTTTACGGTAGATTGTGAGGGGTAGGTTCTTATTTTTAACTTAAAATTTTCGATTTTAAAACGTTGTTTATATTATCAGATGACAACCCTGACTGCTGTAATCGACGCAAATTGGACCGTTCGGCTCGTGGATGCATAGGCATCTGCGTACAGTATACCAACTGCTATCCGAGGTAATCGTTTATTTCATTTTGACTGTTTATCCTTGTTTTGTTTATTACAGACATACTGCAACGGTAATCAGACGTCTGGTTTTTGCATTTCGTACGGAATCATCATGGTAATTTTAATTAACTTAATTAAAGGTCGTTAATTTTTTATTTCGTTTTAGGAGGTCTCAAATGGATTTCGAACGGCCTCACACACTCACGAAAGGACTCATATGAGCCCCATTGCCTATCCTTCGCTCCAACGCGCTCGGGACCAATCTAAAACTAACGAGGAAAGTCGAGCTAGACTATCCTCACAATCTTCTTTAAAGGTCTCAGGCGTACGGGGTGTGGGTTTGCGAAGGGGTTTCTTTTCAAGTTATATGTTAGATACAACCGGGGTCGTAACATATCGCTATAGAGCAGTTAAAATGTGAGGTGTAAAATCGTTAGAGTATAATTTTGAGCTCGATTTATAGTAATTATATAAAAAGTTTGTCAATTGGTAACGTATGTCCCGAGTACGATGCGTGATAGTTCATAATGGCGCACCATTCATTTGTATTAGGCGAGAAATTAAGGTGTTCCGTGTAAATAGTATATAAAATTCATACCCCTTGGACCCTATTGCTTCTGACCGGGTTACTACTCATGTCAGATTGAACCTGAATGTAACTTGAAGTCTGGCACTATTTGTAGATGTCAGATGCAGAGTTGCGTCGACTACCGCGCTTAATAGAATGATTGAGGGTGGTTAGCTAACCTGTGGGCTCAGAATCGTGTAAAAAGGTTCGAGACTCAAAAATATCAATAGAATGAGGTGGAATCGACACTTCTCTATATTTTTATTATTTTATGTATGAGCGGTGTTATATCGTTTGGAAGAATTGAGTTTACATCGAAACACGACTTTTCCATTCCAACAAAAGAAATTTTTTGAAAAAAATGTGATTTTGTAATTTGAAATTGATTAATGAAAATATTTTGATTAAAAATTTGATTAAATACTTTAATTAATGGAAAAATTTATGAAGAAATACGAAATTTTATATTATTACAAAGATATGGTCCTATCATAATGTGTATGTTCTGTGCATGCGTTAAGCGGTAGAAAATATTATTTTATATAATTTCTATTCTCAAATGGACATTTGAGTATGTATTTTATATAAGCTCTAGAAAAAGACCCGTCATATATGACAGAAGAGCTGAATTTTCTTCTTTGATAGTTTCTGTTTAAATTTTAATATCATAATTATTCTTATTAAGAACACCAACATGGGTTTTCGAACTTTTATTTTCATTACAATCAGAATTGTCTTTTGGACAACTCTCAGCGAAACTCTCGTCATTAAAAAAAAAAGTATTAGAAGCGTTCTAAATGCCCCAAAATCTGGAAGACCACCAATTGATGATGAAAAGAAAAATGAGATAGCAGAACATATTAAGCAAGATACCCAGTCTTCTATCAGGAAATCGTTGTCAACTCTGAATTGCTCATATGGAACTGTTCAAAAGTATTACGAAACGACTGAAAAATGTTCTTCTACAGAATTCAAGCTATGCAGCTTTTGTATGAAGATTGCGCTCTGAGACGTGATGTGTGAAACGTTAATTCAATCGATAGATGCAGATGAAAATTTTCTTAGTAACCATATATTGTCTGATGATTCAACTTTCCATCTTAACGGCATTGTAAACAGACATAACTGTCGCATTTGGGGCACTGAAACACGAACCGAAACATATCAGAGATCACAGGTTAGGGAAAAAGTTAATGTTTGCATGAGGTTGTCTTCAACTCGTGTTTATGTGCCCTTTTTTATTGATGGAATCATAACAGCGGTGCTTTATCTAGATATATTAAAAAGTTGCTTTATGCCATCGTTTTCAAGAACATATAAACGGAAAGATGTTCCAGCAAGATGGAGTACCTGCCCATTATTCACTGATTGTGCGACAATTTCTGGATGATGCGTTTCCACAACGTTGGCTGGGACGATGTGGTCCACATGTATAGCTGGCCAGGTCACCTGATTTTTTGTGTGTGAGTATTTGAAGAATGAAGTGTATAAGAGAAAACCAGTAACAATTCAGCAACCTAAAGATTTTATTGGTCAAGAAACGGCAAAATAGATGGTGAAATGTGCCAAATTGCCATTAAGTCTTTTCCTGGACCCCTTAAACATTGTATTGATGTCGATGTTTATTCTGGTGAATATTTTTAAATTTTAATAAATGCTTTTTTGTTATTTAAAACAATTTTTCATGTTTTGCCAAAAAAAGTTATTGCAGTTTAAAACCCGGTTGTTACTTTATGATCACCCTGTATAAAGCAGTTCCACAAACGCTACTAATTTCATATTAGCCGGAGTTATAATGCATTTATTAAAATGTTTTACGCCTGGATTTATTATAAAATGGACTCTTATTATCATCAAATGGACCCGGCAGTTTATAAAAACATGAAACAAGTCTCGAGATTGTATGTATCAATATCGATTAGCTCAATTAACATCAAAAGACCGAAGAAAATGAATAATAATTTATTGATGAAACCATAAAACAGATCCTCCAGCGGCATTCGCCATCACAAATCCGACTCAATTCTATCAAGCAATATCGTACAATCTTAAACGCATCAAAAATCAATTGTTCGCACCAATCGATTAAATTCTCACTTTTCTCAACCGAATTCAATTTCTGCCTGAAAAAATATCGATTCCGTTAAAACAATCAATGATAAATGTCAATCGATAACAATACACACACACACACCTCAAAGTATCGATCTCCGATCGCATCGATTCAACCAAATCGATCAGGTCTGATTTGCTGTAGCACCGCGGACATTGTCGAAACACACGAAAAGCGAATTAATTCAAATTAAAAAAAAATAGAAAAATTTCATTTATTGAAGAAAAACAAATCGATTTTAAACCGAACTTTTTCTGATCGACTTGCGTTGAAGCGTCAACGGAAATTCGGGTGATAGTTGAGACGCATTTGTCGACGACAGTTGAAGTGTCGGTGGCGACAGTGTCTGAAACAAAAGCGATATTAATCACCGAGTGAGGAGTCCGATTGAGGGATAGAATTGATCCAATGTTTCGAAAAAAAGAATATCGATTTTCTAAGTGCGGCAAGAACGGGCACGGGCTCAGATTTCATCAATTGATATATAATACATAATACATTATAAAGGGTGGGCCAAAAGTAACTACACAATTTATTTAACCTATAGTTTCTTTTCCTTTTATTAAATTCAACAAACAATAAAACAAAAATAAACTTTAAAAGTAATTGTGACTAAATTGCAATAAAATTGGCAAGTTATTAAAATCAAAATTCGAAAGCCAATTGAAAATATTTATTAATTTTGACGGTTTAACCGTCATCGTCAGAACAAATGATTTTTCAAACGAAATTTCCTTATATAGTGCAGTTAATGATTATGTAATCAATACGTAATCAGTGCATCATTTAAAAACTCTCAACAAAGTTGTAGAGAGTGCAGTTTGAACGTTAATTTTAGGATCCAAAGATCTTATATA
>MQRK01223224.1:14023-34352 GCA_001938485.1 Girardia tigrina | reverse complement strand
CATCACTTGTAGTAAATAGACACAAGTGATACATTAAAACAAAATTATAAAAAGCTATATAAGTCTTTTTATATATTTAGACAGTGTTAATTAAACATTGTTATGTAATTACATATGAAATTCATTAGATATTGTAATGTTATATTTACAGACACATATATATATATGTCAAACATTTATATAACAATTATTATTGCTGAGTTACATTACATTGTTTAATAAACGCTATATGAAAATTCCACTGTTCAATAAAAGTTATATAAAAATAACATATATACAATAATAACATTACACTGTTCAATAAAAGTTATATAAAATTAACATATATATAAAAATAACATTACACTGTTCGTTTAAAGTTATATAAAAATTACATATATACAATAATAACATTACATACATACATTTTTCCCCTACTTGAAATTTATTATAAATAAATACCGAAAGATAGTGAGTGTACAAATATTAAGTATAAAAATTATTCGAAAGTAAATGCAAGTATTTATTGTAATTACATATCAACAATATCTTACCCTTTGAAAAGACATTCATAAATGTGAACACGGTTTTCATCACAGGATTTTATGTGTCATGAAAGCCGAGCGACCATTTATAAACAGTATTCTCAACCTACTTACTTACATATTGATATTAAGAACAAATTTAATGGAGATGGGGTAGATTCGAATATTTAAAATAAACGGACTTAACCTATTTTCATGAAGTTTTCTATAGATAGGTAGAATGCGTTTCAAACTTTTCTTTTTTTATGTTTCTTTATATTTAGTGGGGCGCTTGGCAAGGAAGTTTGGGAACCACTGAGAAAGAGGAATGATTCTATCTTTATCACAAAAATCGGTTATTAAGTGAATTTTAAAGTTATAGAGTTTATAGAGTTAAGAATTTTCAACTCTGAACTGATTTTAGATAATCACAAAGTCATTGGTCGTAATAAGAAAATGATGAAACAGCCTGTTGCTTTTGATAAACCCTTGAACTTCGGTAACAAATATAACTTGGCAGAATAAAGAGAGTGCTTAAATTTGAGAGAGGTCCTTGACAACGATGAAGTATTCAAACACTTGCCTAAATGCACTCAGTTACTGAAAAACTGAAAGAGTTTGTGGAAAAAGGAAATGAAAAAAGTAAATGAAGAAAGGAAAAATCTAAAAATCATTCACCCGTCTATCAATAGAGTCAGCGCTACATTCATATCTTATTATAAAGAATTCAATGAGCAGAAGAAATGAAGAAGATATATAAAGATTGTACATATGGAAACGGTACCTGAATTACAGAGGGGTGGTGGTTCTTATACATGCCACATTGAGAACTGCTACAAAAGTTATAAATATAAAGGATGGTTGCAGAGGTATATATCGAATAAATGATAATGATTCTAATGTTTGGGTATCGAGGTGATATTAATGAGTTATATAAAAGAAATGAAAACAAAGTAATTTCACTTTAAATAATTATATTTAATTACAATTTTACAATTAGTTTTAAAATAAAAATTTTAAACTTATTTTAGAAATTTAGATAAAATTGAAACACTTGGTGCCTTCCTTAATAAGTTTAATGGTATATAGAAGATTAATGATTTTAAAATAAAAATATTTTATATAGTTCGTTCTTTTAATATTTTTCGACGATTCAATGATTAGCAACGAGAAAGCCCTCCCTTTTTTCTTTATCTCTTTTTTTATATACAAGTTGATCGCTTGTTTGATCCACTGTCTCAAAATAATATTCTCGATCAATACTTGATGATTCTTGTAGAGCAACTGGTGATTGATAGTAATCTCGATATATGACAACCAAAAACCTGCTTAATTACTTCGTTCAAGCTTAAATAGAAACAGGTGCACAAAAACGAAATTTCCTTTTCTTTTTTAATTAACTTGTTCTTTTAAAATAATTAAATAATATCTGCACTTTTAAATTTTTAATAAATAATAATAAATAATTAATGACTTTACCTTAGAGTTCTTTCTTTTTACTATTCTTCTTTATCTTTTACTTGAAAAATAATTATTCTTCAGCTAAAAATCTTCTTCTTTTATACTTCTTCTACATATATAATGATACCTTATTTATAAATTTATTTTTCTGTTTATATACGATATATATATATATATATATATATTATTTTGGTAAAAAGATTAACATTTTGTTTTATCCAATTAATTAAACAAATCCTTTTACAAAAATTTTATTATTATTATGTATACTCAACACTAATAAATTTGCAATAAGAAGTGTTGGGTATTAAAATTTTTAAACTTAAATATTTACTTTTTAAAAATACAAATCTGTAATATTTAATCTTTAATCTTTATTCTTTAAGCTTTAATCGCTAATCTGACTACAATTAATCAGTAAGGACTTCCAACATAAATATATAAATGATTGAACGCAATTTCTTTTATAAAACTTTATTTTTCAATAACACACAATAGCACACAGCTTTATATTGTTCAAATCAATAGTATCAATAAACGTATTCACAAACGGATAATCTATGCCAGTTTATCAGATCACAGTTTATTAATATCGAAACTATAAGTCTTCTAAACGAACGATAACCGTTAAAATCTCAAAGTCAAATGAACCCTTATTCTCCTATACAGGATACAGAGTTCAACTTCAACTTCAAGAAATAAAAAGGAAAGAATTTAAATAAATTTACTCTAAACGGAATCTTCTTTTAAAGTTGGTTGTATGAAATTATTGGTGTGATTATGACTGAATTCGTTGTTGTTTATATACTAGCTTTTTCTAACCTTGAAAATTGCATAACTAAAAAAAATTTTATTAAAATAATGTAAATCGAAAATTATTGATACTTTTTAAAAGAGAATTATTTTCAATTAATTTTTTACAAGGTTTTTTGATTAAAAATTTTAAATAATATTTTGGAACCCCAACAGAAGTAAAGGCAGAACTTTATTTTATGTTGTCAACAAAACTAATAATAAATAATAAGTTGGAGTTATTTACAACTATTACCATTTATTCATTTATCAATTTCTTTAGATCCCCTCAAACAACGCTACTTTGGATCCCCAAGGGAATTGAAATAAAATAGTCCTAAAGAACTGTCAGTCAGTCAAAGGTTTATAAAAATATGAAAGAATACATAATAATAAAAAATTTACAAATAGCTTTGTCTCTAAAATCTAATTGTTTGGCCTATATTTCGGCTATGAATAAGGTGGATAAGTGATCAACACGAGTCTTCATTATACCACATTAAATATTGTCATAATAAATTTTACATTATTAAACTTATTGCAATTATTCATATCAATTAATTTTGTCTGTTTTTATCTATGTATTCTCTACTGTATTGTTTATTGTTTTATTTAATTTTTATGAGTGTCTTAAACATACAGTTTCGTTTCTGTAGACATAAAAGTTAGTAAAAGAATTATATCGAAATATTTATAAATAAAAAACCTTCTGTGATTAAAATGATGATAAAATATCCATGTTCTCTGGAAATGTTAACTAGAAACAAAAGAAAATACCGACTTCTGAAATATTATATATATAATAATAATCATTTTTATTTCGCTCTATTTATATATTCTTCGAGTTTCATTGTAAAATCTCATCCAATTCAAAGAATTCTTCCAGCTTTATAAATTCTTTAAATGTTTTGTAGAAAAGTTTTATGACAAAAGTTTTTAAACACAATCGAAAGAATAATTAGTTCACTAAATCCATTTTTATTATGGTCGGACCACGGTTACAGTTTGTGGTTTATAGACTTCTGTCGTCAAGAAGAAGAGTTTTAAATAATTATTAATAAAGTTCTTGATAAAAACGATTCCCCAAATAGGAAAAGCCTTAACTCCAAGGAAATTATTATTCAGAAATTAAAAAATATAAATTTTAAGTATTAAAAATTATTTATCCCTACAGGTTAAACATTTGTAATGCTATATTAATTAAAGTTGATAAGGAATATCAAAATTGAATTGTCAAATTCCAACCGCCCCAAAAATCAAAATTGCAGTTTTCAAAATTTAGTGATACCGATCCAAGAATATTTGGCTATACACTCTCATTTCTTTCTTCTTATTTATAAAAGAATATTTATCCATTCTAATCTATTAATTCTAATCTATTGGCGGATATTTTTACTCCACTACCTCTTTTACTGTTTTCCTTTTTTCTTCCATATCGAATTTGTCACTCAGGTATTCGTATACCTTTTCCGTTCCTGTGTGACATAATAATTTGTGTGTTTGAATAATTAACTTATTCCGTTTTTCTTTAGGTACCCATTCTTTCTGTCCTGGTCTTGCTTGACTTCTCGTAGTTACCGCTAATAGTCTGGTCTTGGTTTTATCCTTTTTCGCTTCTTCATGTTCCATTTGGCACTGAGTGCAAGTTTCACAATTTCTTCTAGATAGCATATCCGCGTTGCCATGTAATTCCCTTTTTCTGTATTCTATTTTGATATCGAGGCTGCTTAAGTAGTTTATCCATGTTTGGAACTGAGCTGTTAACGGTTTTTTTTGTTTGAAATATGAAAGTAATCGCTTTACGGTCTGTTCGTAATTTAAACTTCTTTCCATACAAATAGCAATTGAAATGCTGGCAGAAATAAAAAAATCGCTAAAAGTTCTTTTCCTGGTTATGCAGTACCCTTTTTCATGCGCTGACATTGTATGTCATCCATATGATGTGACTTGTTCTCTACCTGAATCGCCTATCTGTGATAATACTACCTCTATGTTGTCGAAGCTGACATCCGTATCTAAGATAAACTGTTTATTAAAGTCAGGGAAGCTCAATATTGGTGCCGATATTAATACCCTTTTCATATCTTAAAATGCTATTTCGCACGCGCCTGTCCATACAAGTTTTTCTTTGTTTGAACCGCACATTCCTTCTAATACTTTAGCTTTTTTGCTTATACGTTAATAAATATCCTGTAATAATTGCAGTTCCCAAAAAACTACTCAAATTCTTAATGAACTTTGGTCTTTGAAAATTTTCTATCGCCGCGATTTTTTCTGGATCTGTCTGTATTTCCTTGTGATTAATAATATGTCCTAAAAATTTCAATTCTTGTCATTTGCTTCTAGGTTCTTAATTGCTTATTCCAATTTACCCTCTAAATGCACCGGCTGTCTTCTTGGTTTTTTTATTTATTGGTCGTTGTTTCTATTGTGTGACGTAGTAAATTCGTGCACCCGATATCCCAGTCGATTGCCATAAATATGGCTCGATATTGGTGAATAAATTTCTCTATTGATTTATCGTTCTGTGTTACTATCGTTTTTAATGCCTCTTTACCTCGATCTTCATCCCTAATCTTTTCCCCAAATTTCGCCTCGATTTGCATATATTGGTTTTACTATTTTCTTGATTTTGTTCTTTTCATTGTAGTTCTATCCTGAACTCTTCCATCAATCGCATGCTTCCTATCATGTCTGGTTTTAAAACTTTTCACTATTACAAATCTTATTTTCTCCACTTTCTTTCCAATTTTCACTACCGTTTCTATTTCTCCTCTAACAACCATTTGTAACCCATTTGCTGCCGTCAGTTTTTAATTAGTTCGTTCCGTGTTTATTTTATTCATTTTCTTAACCATTTTTTCATTTATTACGTTTAATGTAGCTCCCGTGTCTAATAGGCATTCAATCTTGATGTTCTCAATCATAACCTTTATGTTTGTTCGTCCCTGTAGTTTATTATACGTAATCGGTAAGTTTTCGTCATTATTAATTATTAAGAGTTGTCTTGGTTTATACGATATCTTTTTTATAAACTTTATCACTTTATGATTAATTTCCAGTTCCTGGTCGTTCATACTTCGTGACTTATTTTTATCAATTTTATTACCACGATTACTATTATTTAATTTACTACTAATATTATTTATATTACTGATATAATTACTATTATATATATATATATATATATAACTTATATGGTTTGGTTTGTGTAATGAAAGACTTACTGTAGTGCCAAAATCGGTTCCTCATCGTCTTGGCATTGCTCGTTTTTTTTCACAATTCTCTGCACTATTCTTCCTCCATCATTGCTATCTGTCGTCCTCTTTCAAAACCTCTCTGGTATTCCTCCGACTTCCAGTTTCTCCTGTCTCTTTCCTGACCTCGTGGTGGCTGTCGATTGTCCCTCTATGTTTTCCCATGATACTCGTTTCTCTCTTGATATTCGTTCCTTCTGTGATGACGTCTGTTCAGGTTCGTGTTACACACATCAGCTTTATGTCCCAGATCGCTACACCTGTTACATACTACCGTCTTGCAATCTCGGTGCACGTGGCCTGTTTCTACACATGCGTAGGACGTGATTTTCCTTTCTCTCTTACATTTATTTCTTCTATAGCCTACTTCTTTGCAGTTCCAAAATGTGTTGTTGTTCAGCAAAGGAAGTCGTCTCTCCAATGTTTCCATTTTACTCATTGAATTTCCTGCTGTGTTTCCTCTTTTTACCGCTTCCCTGTACTTTGGTCTTACCGCATGAACCAGTTTTTCAGATCTCCGGATTTCGCCTACTTTCCTCATCACTTCCTTTATTTCCGGTATCTTCTTTATGTCTCTGAGTTTAATTTCCTTTTTCACTTCGCTGTCCATTGATGTTTTACTAATTTCTCTGGTAATTTATTTTTCTTTAGCAATGTACTCCTCTATTGATTCTCCAGACCTCTCGAAATTTAAGTCTTCTTCTAAGTCTTCCTTTAATGCGCTTTTCTTCAGAAAGGCTTCTCGAAGTCGGGCTTCATATCCTTTTATATCAGCAGATATACTTTCATATATTGGTATTAACTCGTGGGATTATAACCCTATCACCAATATTTCTTGACTATTCTCCTGAATTTTTGCTACCTTGAAATATCGAGCAGAAGCCGATATAAAAGTTTCGATATTGTCCTGTCTCTGATATTTTTCCAGTACAAGTCTCACAATCAACTGATCCGAGTTGCTGGCTATGGTCGCCATATTGGGTTCTTGATCAAAAGAAGACGGCATTAACTCAAAAAAGCTGCTAACATCTTTCATTAATGTAAAAAAATGGCTACCTATTTTGCAGCAGTCACAATCTAAACCTGGCTCTTGTTAAAGCATCAGATGTATCTTCTCTCTGCTTTATGCGTGACATCGTCCAAAGTGTGCAGCTATTTCTCAATCTCTCAAAAAAGATCTATTATTTTCAAAAGTCTTTTATCTGAGAAGAATAAATCGATGCTCATTACTTGGTGTGAATCTCGATGGATGGAAAATCATGATACCATATTTCCATTTATTAAACTTTTGAGCCTGTTGTGGATGCTCTAAAATATTTATTAGAAGAGCGCGATACAGACAAAAGATAGAAGCTCTTCCATATGCTTTAGAGAAAAGTTTCTTCGTCATACCGCTACTTCTTTCCAAAGATGTCGCCTCGTTAACTATTCGACTAGCCAAAACCTTACAATCCGAATCCCAAGATCTAGCAGCATGAGTTACCCACACTAAATCTGTTTTGAGCACACGTAATCTATCTAGTGAGAAACTTTTCATAAAATCTTATCAGGATCTGATTGACTTTTAACACGTATATTTTCAGATCATGTTGGAATCCAGATTTTCAAGACGAATTAACGCTCTGTGTATGGAATTTCTTAGCAGTTCTCATCGTCAGAAGACTGTTATTGGGCGACTGTTTACAACGTATTTCTTGATAATGTTAGAACAAAACTTCGTGAAAATAATATCCAGTTTACCTTTTGTAAAGATTTCTAGAAATAATTGTGCTTTCAGAGAATAATATTAATGGTACTTTGTATTCTCGTGTCCTCGGAAACGTTAGATTATATTCTTCCATTGCTAAAAGAGTTTTCAAACAAGGTGCTTTAATGATTGGCAGCCTCCTTTTCCAGGGAATTCATTGCAAAGATGTCAAAATGCAGCTTCAAAATTGTGAGAAAAATTCATCCACGACCATTTATGAAACCACATTGTTCGAAAATGTAAATTTCTTTTACAGACAGGGAAAATATGGGAAGATTCAGGAGTCCACGGTGACAACATTACATTGTTTTCTCACAATGGTTGAATATTCGGTCCTTTCATTGAGCATACAAATCAAAGTCTCTTATAGTGATATCTGATTGAAGTGAATTGGGACGACAATTTTTAAGTATCACGGGGTCTGAAGTGTTTGTGACAGAAGAGTTAGGTGCGTCATTTATAGTTGGTAAAAGAATAGATGATGTAAAAGTTGAAGTCGATACTGAGTTTAAATTTCAATTAGCACTGCCGACAGAAATGGATTTGGATCTCTTTGCTCTCAGTGAAAATAAATCTGTGAAATAATGTTGGATCTTCACGACGATGTTGCTGAAATCAAATTTTATTCAACCAGATTAAATTTTTTATTAATAATATTTTTATCAGAGTAATAAGAGAGTAAATAAATTGAAAATTGATTAAAATTATCAATATTTAAGAAAATTATTTAAAAATTATTAAATAAAAGTCATCTCAGAAGCAGTTGAATACACTTCTAAAATAGTGAGAAACATTTCAGAAAATTTAAAAGTTTAATTATTTTACAATTTTTAAATATTTTTACTTTATGTTTAAACAAATAGATTTAAATATATATATTAGGGCATAGCAAAATGTACAAATTGCGTTTGGAATACCTAAGTTATTTGCTCCTATGCTGCGGATTGTGTCTTGAGTGAAAATTATGTTTCTGGTTTGACGTTTGACTTTGCCGCCGTCACCCTGAAGTTATGATAGTAAAGTGTCTTATGCGACTAACGAACTTAAACGTAGTATAGAATTAACATCAACGACATTTATTATTTTATTCCCTAATATCGATAGAAATAGAGAATTATAATAATAGTAACACACGAAATATAGTGTTAAGCTTTGAAAAACATGAAAGAGTTAAGAAAGAAGTGTCACATTAAGATTTCCAGTCACTTTTTGAGGAATATTTAGACATCGTTTTGCGGGTATCAAGCTTTACTCTGATGAAACCGTCTATACGTTCAATACCACAAACTGACTTTGCTGCATCTGAAATATTTTTCACATTTCTCTCCACTGCCTGTATGTGATGCGGATAATTTTGAAGATGCGGTACACTGCGGGTTTCAGCGCTTTTTTCATGATAATTTTCCGTAAGATTGCAAGTAATGTGACGTTCAAGTCCTAGAAAATTTAGCCAGTCTATAAACTGATATTAGTCCATTGCTTCAAAATTAAGTTTTGTTATAGTTGTTGCGGTCGAAAACCCATATAAACAGACGTGCATCACAAAATATAATAAACAAAGAAAAAAGAAACAAGAAGTTATTATGATACATGTATTTGAAGATCATATAGAATACTGAGAGCACAAATTGATGGATAAAATATTAAATTCGATGGATATTATAATAATGAATATTAACATTATAATAGTAAATATGTAATAAATTCTGATATTAAGGAGAATCTTGTGATAAACGACCGATAACTAAGTGAAATTCATTATCGACTCTAATCTAATATAGATATACCATACAATTCTAATTGTTGACAGCCATGAGAGAAATGAGTTAATACTGGTAGATAAGAATATATAATCAACCGGATCCTTAGTTAATCGATATAAATTAATGTCTCCATTGGTAGCTCGTAATAAACATATTAGTAAACTCTTGACAAATTATCTTATGCTGAATAAATGTCCTGTTGACGAATATGCGGTGTTGATATACAGTATAAAATGATATTCAGTAATATATAACAATAATATTTTCGTGATTCTAGACAAACCCGACATGACAGTGCCACAAGTCTTAAATATTACATAACAGTGCTTCAAGTTATACTCAGCGACACATTTTATACAGACATGAACGACGCATTCACTAGAGGAAATATGTGATTACACAACATAAAATCAACCCTGATCGATGCTGATCTAGGCGGGAGGCCCATAGCCCGTCCTGTCTTGAACTGAATCCGCAGGCCCTTCAAGCTTTTGCACTGCTAGTCAGATGTCAAGTAAGAAGAGGCGCCCGACTCGTTTATAAAAAAGCTTATAAACACATTCATAAATGACATTGGGTTGTGGTTGACTCTTAATAACCATTGGGGGCTATTGAGCTTTCAAAAATGTTTTAACTCGAGAGGGTTGTGACATAGTGAATTTTATATTTTCACCACTAGGGAATTGGTAAAGAAGCAAGCGCCACTTTCGCGTGCTACTTTCATTTTTCTGACTACCAGATCTCGGATATGCTTTCTTTCATCAACCATCATAATTAATAAAACGTTTTCTGGGTGACCGAAGTAGCTATTTGCTTAAATACATTTGACTACTACATTTTTCACAACAGATGGTAAAAAAACGCGACAAATGAATGGCATTCCATAAATGTGTCGAACTGTAGTAACACTGAGATTTCTGTTTAATCTGACACCAAACAGGAGCATATACTTTCATGATGTATTGAACTATTGTTAGTAAATTTTGAGATGGTTCTGTCGTAGAAACGTAAAGGCGCAACAACCGATTAGCAGTAGTAAGCCAATGACTGTGCGCCATCTTTCCAGGTTCTCTACTACTCAGGCTTTCTGAAATCGTTCCTCTTTAACAGCCAAATACATTTCGTAAAAATATCTTTGATCTTTACTCAAACTCTCAAAGCCATCAATTTCTGGCAATTCTCCTTCAATTGATTTAAATTTTAAAAAGTAGAAGCTTTGCCTAAAGAACTGGTGAATGCATTAGGGAGTGCATTAGTACAATATAGATGATCAATTAAATGTCTTAGCGGCAACACGTTGAAATGAAAAATACAAATGAACCCCTGAAGCGGGGTGCCGTTCGAGCTACCTTATAATTCCAGCATGTTTCTCTGTATTTACTGCTTTTCCGCCGCAGCCTACGGCAGTTAGTGATTTCAACGAGATTTCGTTCTCACCAAAAAAAACACGCATTGCTTCAACAATGCTTGCAAATGATCCGCAATTAGGTGAGATATGTCCTTTGTAAACAGAACCTAGCTCTTGTAACACACAGATGTGTTCCTCTATAATTTCACATTTCTGATTGAGGGATGGTAAACAAATCATTACATTATTGACCTCTTGAATACTCAGTGGACTCATTCAATTACGCCACTGCCTTGAGGCCTATATGCCCATGAATATTCTTGTCTGACTCCTCACACCTGCCAAAGTTGATTGATATCTCGTTCTCGAAAAACTGCACTATTGTCAGACATGATAGAATACGATGGTCCGTATTCTGCGATTATTTACCTTAAATATAAAATAACTTAATTCGCTGATTCAATCATGAGCTGCCTGCACACTGTAAATCCCGAGTAACTATATATCAATGTGAGATATGATCGTCCGTTCACATGCGATGCGTCAATTGAAATATGTTACCAAAACTCATTACACAATAAGTTTCACTTCTCCAATCTGTTCCGTTATCGCCGGATCCACGCGACAACATCTGCTACAATTTTTATACGTGCTTCAACATTCTATTGCAATACTTTGAATTCCATTTTTACACTACATAGTGCCAATGTGCGTTGTACACCCAAATGACAACGGTTATGAAGTTTTTCGATTTATTCCTCAAAATTCTGTATTTCGTTTTGTAATCTTACATCCCACTGGTTTGGAAAGCGCGGTAACCTGTCAGCTTTGTTATCTGCGGATGCAAAAAGTACAAAGGATAAACATAATTCTTATTCCTCGATGATTTCACGAACACTATCAAGATGACTTCGAATAACTACTTCATTTAAGGAATGTATTTTCCCATTGTATGTTTTATTGATTATTGAGTTGAGCCATCCGTACATTGGTTTTGAATCTAATTTTAAGATCAGTCTGCACGTAGCCCATTTCACCGCTAAGTTTATTCCTTTGATGGCAGCGTCCAATTCGCAACAATTGATTTGATTTAGGTCATCCTTGGGTCTCATCCAAGCGGCATCTTCTATGATCTCGTTGTTCACTTCCAACACAACTCCAATTACCACTGAGTTCGCATCTGTCCAAATCATCATTGGTGAGTACTGTTTCACCGGTCATTTTCTTTACTCAGATTACCATTCTCTGTCAAAAAATTATAATACTTTTCCGCTTCTGTAACACTTCGACTCCTAACAGTTTATCCCATTCCTTTCTTTCCGCAACTGTCATCCATTGTATCATTGAGCGCATGGTTCTCGATTTTCCGCAGATTGATAGGTGCCTATTAGTTCTCCAACAAAGCTGTATAGATTTCGGCTTGTTATCGCTTCACCTTCTAATTCAGTAATGTTTCTGTTCTGTACCATTTCCATTCTTTATCTATTTTTAAACCTAAAAGTTTAACCGAATAACATTTTCCATTTCCTCAGGTTCTTTCTTTTCCAAATCCAAATCAAGGAAATGCCTCCGCAACTCTGCCACGTAACATGTGTCTCTTCACAATATAAGTCATAAATATAGCTGGATACACCCCGTTTGGATTTTCGTTCAAACTGAGAATATACTACATAATTTTCGTCACGGTCTTTAGTTCTGAGCAAAATCCAAATCCTAGACGAGTAAGTAAGAACGTTTGACCTCGCCATCTTACTGAATGATGTACACACAAGTTTGATCAATGTGAATCTGTAGGTGTGCTTTCTTGAGATCAAGGATAGCAGCATTCTGACCCGAAGGCCTCACCTTTCTAATTTTATCTCCACATATTGTTTGTTCAATTGGATGTGATCGTAGTAATTTACTCTTTTTCCGGTAATCAAATACGGGTTTTATTTCTGTAATGCGTCCATTCTGTTAAATCACTTTCATTAATAGCTGATATCTTCTGTTTGAGCTTTGCTTGCTTTTGTCATACGCGACTAAAACATCCTCATCAATCTATGATTAAAATTATCTGTCAAATTCTTCATTACCTTCATTGTTTACGAATTTTCGGTGTGCCAGCCATTCTTTTGCCTCATCACCATCTGGGTTCCACTTCCACTTGACTTTCCACGGGCGACTATTTCACTGCGCGAGGAAGTCGATAAACCATAAATTCCCTCTCCTGAGTCCTGTTTCTTTCTTTTACAACATCACAGGATTTTTCAGTCGGGACAACTTTTAACGTTATATCAGGATTTATACCAAGGATCTGGTGTTTAGCTATAACATCAAGTCCAAGAATCATCTCAATCTCCAATGGAAGTACACCCATTATAAATGCTTTTACATTACTCATCTGCAACCCTCCCTCACAAACTACACTTACCAGGCTCACATAACTGTCACTTTGTATTGCCTCATCCTTGATCAGTAGGAATTTATTTAACTCTTTTCTCACCCTCAATCCGACTACACAACGACGTGCAATTATCAATATACTGCAGCCGGTATCAATTATCGCTACTCTTCTAATATTAGCAATTAAGACACATTAGCAAGGTTAACATACTAGAACCCACACGAAGACTGTCATTTAATTATGCAAATTGACAGCCTCCTTCTCTCAGTTTCCTGAAAGTTTAAAGTATTCAGACTTATGATGGTCATATTTCCTACAGTTGAAACACCTTATTGGACATTTATTTCGATTATGGCTCAATTTATTACAGCCACAGCAACCTATCGCGGCTGATGTTCTCGCCTTATTTGATCTATTGTCTTGTTTTCTGTTATCAAATTCCGTCTCTACTCCTGTCATAGCATAGTGTGGCAACCCATTTGCTTTCAACTGTACAGTTTTTGATGCTGAGATTATTTTGTTTTTTATCATGTCCTCGCCGTGAAGCCCCAGCACTCGATTTTTCATATTTTAGGGGATAGAGTCTAGAAAAAAACAAGGAAATTACCTCTTCAGGAACTGCCTTCCCTCCACAGGCTATTGCCAAAGCGTGGATATTTTTCTGCTAGTACGTCCGGTAATTCACCCGTCAAAACGACAAGTTCTTCAACTGCGCCAATGTTTGCTTTTTCAATTTGCCAAACACTCTCCTCAGGGTGACTTTTTATTTCGTTTTGCTTTGTTATCTTGTTTTGCATTTTCATTGAGTAGCTTCCAGGTGGACCATGCATCACCGGTGAGGAACAGCGGAATGAGTGAAACTAATTTTGAATATTTCCCGAATATTCTTAAAGCGGTTTCCAACCGGTCGATCCAGGTTTCGACATCTTCTTGTCCATTGAACTTTGTAACCACATAGGTGATTTTCGAACTTTCCATCTACTCCAATGCCACGATAGCTTGATAGATAATAATCAATAAAACGGTCACAAGAATAAGCTTTATTAAATTCAAATATAAATAACTTCTGAATATTTAAATATAAAATAAATAATTTACATAATATTCTCACACAAGCACTAATTACTCTCACAGTTGATAATGAACATCATCAGTGTTTAGTACAGTTGGCAACAAACCTCAAATTCGCGAAATATACACGTTTCAAATATTGATTAAATCTCATAAATGAATAAAATAGTATCGATTAAGTCGGTATTTTTTATATTTTTTCCACAATTCAAACGAGTTTAGTACAAAGATTTCTTATTGTTTTCATTTTTGTCCATTTCAAAATATTTACAATTTTTAGTGTAACAATTGCTTCATATTTATTTAAAAATTATAGGAAAAATTATATATTATAATTATTCAATCATAAGTATAAAATGAAAAAAGATCAGTTCTTTGTATATAATTAAAATAATTATTATTTAACAATCATAAATTACGAGTAAATTCGTCTCCCCAAGCTCAGAAAGTTTATAAAGTAAAATAAGATTTTCTTTAAAAATTATGATACATTTAAAATATTTATTTTGCTTTTCCACTTGGACTTCTTTGGTCGATTTTTTCATCGATAATTCAAATTAATAATACTTATTAATAATTATCTTATTATAGTAAACATCTAATATTAATCGTATTATATATTCTTATTATATTATTATCTTATTATATATAGTAGCATTGAAAGCATTTGTATATTCTGAAAATTGAGAAGAATAGTGATGTGAAAATGATACCAGATTAAGGGAGGATGCATCTGAGATGCCTTCAGAATTAAGTAGTTTTTAAAGTGTATGGTTATAGTATTACTTATGGCAAAGTTTGTATTTGTGCTAATCCTATCAGTATTTAGCAATTATGTAGGGTAAAAATTCTTTCATGTGACATGTTTATAATTCATCAATACTTTATTACTTTTAGGTTTTAAAAATTACGGTTTTTAGTTAGAATTGTTTTGCTTAAGGTACTTTCTAAAAATTACCCACATTCAAATCTATAGGGCTATTTTGATTTCTTCTGTTGTTTCTCTTAGTGCCTCGACCAGTCCCGAGAGTCTTTCAAACCAAATGAATATTAATCTTTGAAGAAGTCTAAAATTATTTGAATCAGGTTATTAACCCTTTACGCTTTAAAGTATCATCTAAAATATTAATGGTCTGATTCCCATGAAAATTATTTTTTTCTAGGTTTCTCATGCTGATTGTTTGCTCGGCATTTTATTGAATTTAAATCTGGAAACAATGTCAAGAAATACAGTCTGGTCTGTTGTTTCACAGTAAATTAAGAAAATAAACGAACTGATGCAAGGTTTTATCGTCCATGTTTTGTTGTATCACTCTATTTTATGTTCTATCTTCTTCGTACATCCTATATCTCATTTATCAGCAATGAAGACTTGATATTATTAACGATAGCAACTATGTTTAATAATTATAATATTTTAGTCTGATATTTTTTTCCGTGATATTTTTGTCACACTATATTTTCATTCTAGAGTCTAGACGTTTATTCAAGAATAATTTTTTTCCAAGATATTTTAATTTTTTTTAAATTTTTAATAATTATAATTACTTTTAATTTAATTAAATGAGTCTACATTTTAGTTCGGCAATATTTTTGACCGCGATATTTTGTCGTGATAGCGTTTGATTGTATATATGAATGTGTGTGGGATTGTATGTTTGATTTTACGAATGAAAATATTCCTTGAGAAATTTGCGAACTTGAATGTGACCAAATTGGAAATCGAGAACAGTATGAAAACTCAAGATGATAAGAAACTAAATTGTAAAACGGAAATATTGAAGATATTAAAGTTTATGATAAATTATAAAGAACTGAAAGGGTGTCCAATTGTGGATTTTTACGTGAAAGATAGAAAAGTTCATTGCCTTTTGTTTTGTTTTGTTTTACAAATTTTGCAAGTGCCTTTTCGAGCACCACATACCTATATAGAAAGTAAGCTAATAAAAAGAATGGAAAAAATATTTTTAAAATGCGTTTGTTTAAACGCGGTAATAAAATTTGTGTTGGGGCACGAAATTGACTTTATAATGGTTTTTCGGATGCGAAAATTTGAAATTAATGATTTATGATTAGTGTGTGGAATCAAAAAGTGTTGATCTAAGTAAAATATTTATTGGAATCCATTTATATCTTCCGTTAAAAATTGATGGTATAGAATCAAATCAGTCATTTGTCATAAAAAAACGACTGATAAATTTAATCATAGATTACATGAATTACTTTACAAAGAAAAATTCGAAATTCAAAAATCAATTTCTCAGGGTTATTAAAATTTATCTATTAGAAATACGATTTGTATTTATTCTTCAATTCAAAATCATTAACTCAAATTTTTCTAATGATTTTCGAATTGGTAAATTTTGTCATTAAGATTCTGATCGAAAGAGTATATGAATTACCGCAAAATAAAGTCGATAGTGAAAATCAATATGCCATTCTCGAACTCGATCAATTCAAATGGAATAATTATAATTAAAATATGAATTTCGATAATTGGAAATACTTTAAAATTACTTTTGTTGGGGCCAAGTATTAACGTTCGAGCCCATAAGAACGCGCCCCAAAATTCAAGCTCCCAATCGTCAATTGTGGTCCTTAAGAGGACCGTATTTCTTTCGAAATTATTAGAAACATTTGAGGAACCACCGATAAAATATTCTGGTTGATACAATTTTCCAAAATTCGAATTCAGTATGTAATCGAGAGTGGTACTATTCAATTCAACCATGACGCTGATCGGCACACACTTTTCATGAATTCCAGAAGTAAAGTAAACGTAAATTCTCCATAATTGCGAATCACTGTAGCTTTCGTAAACACCAGTGGTCGGTTTGACACCGTGTTCGTTGGTGATTATTTTCCAAAACTTCGTTCCAATACTGTTTCCACAACTTTGAGATATACTCATTAATTCATACAATTGATCATGAATGTCTTCACAAATTTTAGTAGGTGCTGAAATTTTGTCAGTTTCTTTGATATGCAATCTCTGATCGGGAATTCTTACATGATTATCTTCAAATGTCTTTATAAAATAATCCACATTAAAAATATAGTCAAATGGAAAAGTTATCTGTTCTTTTAAATTAGACATTCATTTTCAGTCAAAGAATAATTTTCTTTTATAATTAAAAAATCGATCAATAAAATTTTATTATCTATTTCTTTGATATCAACTTTTAATCTAATTAATACAGTAAAACAAGTAACGTTAATAATCAGATTTTCCTTTCCTTTTTTTAAATTTTTCTCTTTTCCTAGTAACAAAAGTAATTTTAAGTTTTCTTTTTTTTCTTTTTAAAAGTAATTTCTTTAAATAAATATAAATATATACTTATATATAACTCATTGGAATTTGAATTAAATTCCAATTCCAAATTTTATTTTTAATTTCCATCTTGAACAATAATTACAACACTTATTGTAATCTGTTGAACAAGTACCCCGTAGAAAATGATCACCAGAACGTGAGGATCATCGAGACTCTACTAAATCACAACTAGCTGCCGTACTTTTTTCATCATCATGACTATTGGACATTCTATGGGAAACCGGAACTAAGGATAGATGTAGATAAAAGTTGCGGTCGCGGCGGCGGAACCAGCGGAATCATTGTCTGCACATGCAACGAGTTTGTCCACACCGATTTTCGGATGAGAAACCCTTTTGATAATTTTCAAATGACGAGCCCGATAGCCGCGTCACTCACCGAACGGTAAAAATTCTAATGCCTCTCAAGGAAATAGGATACAATAATTATTTTCCTCATGGTCATGCAGCTGCGCCATCTACTCTGTTATAATATGTATTTATTTATTTCTTCTAGATATTTTATGAAAAATGCTTTACTTGATATAACAACATTGGTATATTAGAATTATATTATATTATTTTGTGAATTATAAACGTGACTATTCTTTTATTTTTTTTAAATAAGAAGTATTAAATGTAGTTGAATGTTTATTTGGATATAATAAAAATAATTTATACAATATTATTTTATTAAAATTATTATTGTAATACAATGTGTCTGGTGAAACAGAGGTACAATTGATATTTTGAATAAGTAAACGGCTTTCTTTCACGTTTTATAATTGACTTTCCTACTGAATTACAAATGACATCGCCACAGCATATCCACATTTTTCTATTCTTACTGGATAAATTGTGTTCTTTGTTGAAATATTTCCCCCAAATATTTAATTGGATACAAGTAAATAATTGTAAAATATAAGTAAATTAATTGTTCTTTCAAAATAGATCTCAATGTATTTCAATTTTGTATCGTACATTTTATTATATCTTGGTTATGCTGAAGCAACAGAAGTTATTGACTGTGCCGTCAAAGCCCTCAATCAAAGATATACATATTTCATCGTGAAGAATAACCAATGTTATGATATGGTCGGGAATGTGAAAAATGTCGCAAGTAGTGTATCCCAATACAATTTTAAAAAATCCACAAATAATATCACTCTATTCAAGGTGGTCTCCGGGAGTAAGGTTAATGCTTATCTTTATTACACTTCACTCGACAAATATAACAACTCAATTAATGATTATGAAAAAGATTTTACAAAGAACTTTAAGAGTCGACTATTGCAAGAATGGGGTAATGTTCGACCAAAGATGGTTAATGTTACTTTGAGGAACTCCAATGCAGACGTACTAGCTTCATTGTTGTTTGTAGTCAACATCAATGATGATCTGCAGTCTTGGTTTACTAAAGGCAACTTAATCGGATCCTATCCATGGAAATTAGAAAATGTAACTTCAATAAATTATATTGATTTTAGTATTGTAGGATCTCATGGCTTGGTTTGGAGAACGTTTCTTATTTACAAAAGTGACGGAAATTGTCAAAATGACTTTGGAATGTTGGCGGTTTTTGAAATTGCACCAGATTACTGTAGCTATATGACATCAAACCAAGTCCCTTCAATCGCGTATTTTGAGAATGGAGGGAATGCGGCTTACTATGGCCAATACATTAAATACGCATTTTCGTTGGAACTAATCGGAATTTATGACACAACGGTGTCATTTTTTAACTGATATTTAATTTTATCCTTTGTCTGAGAATGTTTAAAGTTTAATTAAATAATATAATATTGCATCTGGTTATAACTATTTTTATTCTAAAAGTATGGAATATTCAAAAAGTACAACTAATTTTTTAATGTGAGAATCATGTGTCTGCAGATTCGAAACGATTTTTTTATTAGATGGGTTTGTACCAAAGGAAGAAAGACATTTCTGATACTAAAACTCATTATCGCTAAACTAAGAAATAATAAAACTTTTCGATAATCTTGTACAATAATAGTCATGAATAACAATAATAATTATTATTATTATTGTTAGGACCATTGGGTAGTTCATTAAAATTTTTGAATTTTAAAATCTGATAAATTTAATAATTAAAAATTTCATTTCGTATTGTAGATTTGAGATTCTCTTAAAATAAGTGTGAGGAGAATTATTATCGAAACCAATAATTGTATGTTGCGTAATTTATGTATGGAATGTTTGAGGTGTGATCTTTGTATTGTTGTGTAATAGGTCACGACCAAAAAAAATTATTTTTTATTAAAAAGTTCCAGCCAAAAGTTTAAAAATGTATTAGCGAGGGCATAAAAAGAAGTCACATGAAATCAGCTTTGCTTTGCACCTTGGGCAATTCCTTCCTTGATTTTTTACACAGTAGTACCATATCATGTCTGGACTTGTGACCAAACACTTTGCAACTGGCAGAAGAAACATCTTTGATGGCTCTTTCAATGGCTTGAGAATGACAGGGAAATTGTTCTAATGTAATTTTCTTATTCATCTTCAATTCCTGATCCAATATATGAGATAAAAGAGGGGGAGACGTCAAATTACATTTTGTCCAGTCAATCATATCAACATATGATGTAGCAGACGACTGAAGAAAGACAGTATTCTTGTCCATAGTGCGAATCACTTCGGAAGGGAGAAAATTTTGTCTTGCAGTTAT
>MQRK01223224.1:3054-13272 GCA_001938485.1 Girardia tigrina | reverse complement strand
ATGATTGACATGATTTCTTTGCCAATATCCACAGCTTTACTACTTTGAGGTACAACATGATCGATATATGTTTCCCCTGGAAAGGCGACAATCACATAATGCTCCTCTTTTAGGATCCAATTGACATCCAATCGAAACAAATTAAATTATCTGAGTTTAGACTGACTAGTAGTATCCATGTAGATTATGTGTTGACTGTAGTGTGTGTGTTAGTATTGTTCAGAAGAAATTGTCTTTGTGAGTGCTTATGTGAAGGTGTCTGTTTATTCATTCATTCATAAGCAGCAGCATGTGAGACGGATTTTTTTCACTGGGTTGCCTCATAGAGTGAAGTTGTCATAAATTATACTCTTTTAATCAATAAATTATTTGCTGAATTATTTCATATAGAGGTGATTTAATATAAATCTTCATTATTTCTATAACATTTTTACATCTGTCATTATTTCAATAAGTTTGTCCGAAGTTTGTGCCTAGACTACATATTTCCTTACTATTACATATATTAAAATTATTATTTTCATCAGATCGAGTATCCTTATCTCTGGTCAGAAAAATTTTAAATGCGTTCATAAAAGCCGTACCACATATTATTTTATTAGACAACTTTTCCGCAATATAAAACTTTATCCGCTTTTTCGTTCCCTCTATTTCTAAATCTAAAGATGTCTATCCCATAACTTTCAGTGGACTATCATAGGCACATACGATATTGTTAAAATCATTATATTCTATTTCAATCTTTAAGCTCGTTATTATATTTCTATCTATTACATGGATTCTGGCCCTTGTATCTAACAAACAATCGAAATATTTATCATTAATTTTTACAATTATACTTGGCCTACCAATCATTTTATTAAAAACTATTTTAAACTTGGGAGAGCGTGAGAAATGTTTTATATTATTATTTACATTTACAACATATATAATAGATATATTAAAATTTTTAAAAGAATCATTTATACAATTACAATTATTTATATTACAAATAAAAGGTTCTAGAACTTTCTTACCTCTTAGCATATAGCTCCAATTACCTCTCGTCTTGACGGAGCAAGCCCGTTTTGGGATAATTCATATTCCGATGTCTCCACGGTTTTAACATCGTCTTCCATTTCGTTGAACTCCATCGCTGCCATGGTCCTCGAGTTACCGTCGAACCTTCTGTCGCGTTCACGGGGTTGTATTTGTCTTTTCTGAAAACATTGATAACTAAAATGTCCCCTTTTCTTACAACCGGAGCAAGTGATATTTGGGCATTCCTGTCTGACGTGGCCATGCTCTTTACACGTATAACATTTCACTTGCCGATTGAGACAATTTCTCATAATATGACCTTCTCTTTGGCACCGCCTGCCTATTAGATTTCTTTGATATACCTCCTTTCCTGGCATTCGTCTTTGCATGCTGTTCCTTCGTTCGTTCCTCTCTGATGCTGGAAAATCTTGCTTCTGTTTAACAATTGTCGCATATGTATGTTTTCTCTGAATCATTGAAATGTCTTGGGCTTCTTCCTTCTCGATAATATCCATTTTATTGATAATATCTTTAATTTGATCGACTTCCACTGCGTTTTTGAGGGTTAATTACCTTTTAATAGCATTTTGAAAAGTATGAATTAAGTTCTGTTTCTTTCCACTTGTGCTTTACCAATTTCTTAACCATTAATTTAATTTTATCAAAATATACCTTTGCTGAATTTGATCCTTTTTCATAATTGTATAAGGATATAAAATCTTCTATTAGAGATGACGGTCTTGCGAACGCTTTTCTTAATCTTTCCTCGAATTATGTTATCTTCGGCTCCACTGATTCGCATATCGCGATTAAATCTTTGGTGATGAACGCTTTGACCAAAATTCCTTGCAGGTGTTTGTTCTTGCCTGATACTTCAAAAAATCTCTGCATTCTTTGATAAACTCTTCTAAATCTGAATCCGCTGCATAAGTTGCTGGAACCAAATTTCGTAAATAATTAGGCGTGGTCACACTGTTAAAACTCAAGAATAATTTATAAAGATTTATTTAAATCAAAATTCAAAATTGTGTACAACACTCAATTATTAAAACAACTCACTATAAATTAATTTAATATTTAATTAAATTAATTTCGAGAGACTTCAGAAAATTCTAGAAACGATTGTTAATATTGATTTTAATAGATTATAGTATTAAGATAAATATAATAAAGATAATTCCTCACACAGTGAAATTAATTCAAATGAAGAGGCCCAGTCAATAAACATTGACAATTTCAATGTTAAGAAAAGGTTTATTCCCAAAACATGTAAGTTGAGGAAGTATCAAGAAGATTATATAAATTTTGGCTTTACATTTTATCAAATTAGAATTACACAACATCCACACTGCGTTATTTGCTCTGAAATTGTGACTAATGACAGTTTAAAACCAAGAAATTTAAGCCGACATTTAGTAGCAAAGCACCCAAGTATTGCTGAAAAGCCTGTGGAGTATTTTGAACGTAAGAGCATGGAGTTAAAAAAGCAAGTAGATTTTATAAACAAAATAACATCAACAAAAGCTTCGACAAGAAGCCTCATACAATTGCAGAAACTCTTGTGCTTCCAGCTTCAATAAAAATGTGTGAAATTATACATGGCAAAAAATTCTCAGAGGGTATGAAATCAATTCCATTATCAAACAACACTGTTTCTCGCCGCATTCAAGAAATGTCCAATGATGTTAAAGAGCAAGTAATTGCTGGTCTTAAAGTTAGTGAGAAATTTTCCCTGCAAATTGACGAATCTACTGATGTAGCTGGCATGGCTGAACTACATGTTTACGTGAGATATTGTTTTGGTGATAAGTTACTGGAGGATATACTTTTTTGCCAAGCGCTTACTCAAACAACCACAGGAAACGACATATTCAATATGCTAAATAACTTTCTAGAGACAGAGGATTTAAAATGGAGCAATTGCGTTGGAGTTTGTACGGATAGTGCTGCTTCTATGACCGGATATAAGTGTGAGGAATATTTTAAATTTGGTATGTTGAAATTGGTTTGTTGAATTTTGTATGTTGAGTTTAGTATTTGGAAATGTGTTTCTCCCACCCAGGTGGAAAATTGATATTTTGGATGTTCACGATAAATAATTATTCGAGTATAATTTGCATTTTAAAGTACAACATAAGATATTTAAAAAACTTTAAAAATATTAAAGATTTAAATAAAGTAAATAGCTTTTAACTAAGTTTTGAATTAAATAAATGTTCTTTCTTTACATAAAATCATAAATTAAATTACTATGTAGATAGAATTATTACTAAAATTACCAAATTTGAACTTTAAAAATAAAATCTGAAAATAATGAAAAATTTGTTCGAATAAAAAAACATTATTAAAAAACATTAACTAAAATTCATCAATTTAGAATGATGTCGAATTACGAAAGTTTTGTTGAGAATTGTACAAAAGACAATTCTAATTGTTTTGAAAATAAAAGTTCGAAAAACCATGTTGGTGTTCTTAATATGGCGACACATGACCACGTGATTCCGAACATTAAAGGTCCGGAGATTTCTGATGGATCAGAAACAAAAGTTGAGGCATTCATAACGAGCTTTAACAGGTATGCAAAGATTATGGGATTTTCAGAGGAGAGGAAAATCTTATTAGCAACACCATATATGACTCCGGTGTTATATATATATACCCTAAAATATGAAGCAGCGGCAGGTGAAACATGTGAAGAGAAACTAAGATCCGCATTTTCAAAGGAAAAATCTATCCTGGATCTAATGAAGGAACCGGTAGAAATGAGAATTTGATCCAGCGATCCAACAGTAATATTTAGAAAGGCTGATGAAATCATTGAAAAATTAATTGAGAAAAAGTTGGGTAAAAAAGAACTATCAAATTTGGTCTACGCTAATCTGATAGATGACGAGAACGTGCAGAAAGAAATAGCTGTCAGAGGTGTCAAGAAATCTGAAGAGATTGAAGACATTCAAACGAGAATGTTTGAATATGATAAAAAGAAAAGAAATGCTCCTATAGCGGTATATAACACAATAAAAGAAAATGAATGGAGAACAATGGAAAATAAAAAAAGAATACCAGGACCACAGAACGAGAAATTCATAGAACAAGAAACAAGAAGATATTTTAAAGTTCGAAAAATTACCTGTTGGACATGCCACGAAGAAGGGCATGTTAGAAGAGAGTGCCCAAACGTGAAGTGTAGTTATTGTAATAGAAAAGGCCATTTAAGAACACAGTGTTATGAAAACTCTAATAGGTTTAGGGAGCGTGATCAATATAAAAAAGATAATGGAAATAATCGATGGAACAACATGCAAAAGTACTCGAATCAACGGTATAGAGAACGGCCAACATACACGAATAGAAAATACCCAATAGCAGAAGTGGACGAACTAGATGATGAATTGTACATAAAAGAAGACTCTAGAAAAGGGGACTATTCAGAAGGAACGTATAGAAGAGAAGATGACAAAAGACTGATGATATTCCTCATTTTATGGTCTTTAAATAAATATTATATCAGTCTCGAAGTCTTCTAACATGGCGACCACGCCAGGACACTTAAATTCTTTTGTCCCCACTCCCAAAATATTCAATGTCGGAGATAATATAGAAGAATTTTTAGAAGAAATTCAAAGATTCTATGAATTGACTGGAATTCAAGGCCCACTGTAGAAAACATTCATCAGTGCATTTTTATCAGCTGATGCAGCTAAACTATAAGAAGCAATCGAAGATTCCGTTGAAGATTATAAAGAAAGATTTAGAAAAGCTTTTCAAGAACCAGCAGACATCAGCAAAGATTTGTACCCTGCTTTGAAATATCGAAAAGGAGAAGAAACGGTAGCATAATTTTTTAAAAAAATGATATTTTAGCCGACAACATATTACCTCATACGCTGACGAAAGAAACGCTTGTCACATTTCTGTTGCAAAACTCCATAGAGGATATGGACATTAAAAAGACATAAAAATGAGAAGTGCAACCAGTAATGAAGAAATAAAGCAAATTATAACAAAAATGGAATTAATAAAGAAGGAACTACGAGCAGAAAATAACGTTGCCGTTTTAAAAACGGATAAACCAAGTTACGCAAGAGCCGTACAATCAAATCAAAGATATAATAATCAATCAATTAGATTCAAGGAAAATATTTACTATAATGGCGAAAGAAGAGAAACACAAAAGCCCAAACAAACTCAATATTTTAACAGAAGGGGTCAAAATTATAGTAATAAAGAAGCATATCAAGGAAGAGAATTGTCCCGTCGAATAAAAACATGCTGGGCATGTAGAGAAAAAGGCAATGTTCGAAGTTAATGTCCACACGTGCAATGTTCTCATTGCAAGAACCCCGGACATTTTCGTCACCAATGCTACGAGTCTAGAAGGAAGGAGTCATACCAGAGATACAAAGTCGCTGCATTCGATGATCAAGTGGAATACCAAGATTCGGAGCTGGACTCGTCCGAGATGGTTGACAAACACCCAAATGCCAAAGCCCTGCCACGAGAGGAGGTTATCGTGGTGATTCACTGAATCATTTAAGTTGTATATTGAATAATGCCGGTATGACTGATAAATTGTATGATAATGATTTGTATGATGATAACAAGTATGATGTGTTATTTACCAATATTTCTGATAGTAATTCTCACGTGTATAATTCGAATAATAATTATAACAATTTAAATACTGATAATTTTCATGAAAATGATTTATCTAATGATAATACGTATGTTTGCAAATTGTATGATGATAATATTTTAGATGGTTTGATTGAATTAAGTACAATAAAAAATAATTTAATTTATAATAATAAAATAGCGATACTGTCTGAGGATAATAATTCTTAAAATATTAATAGACTCAATAATAAAAATGAAATAATTGATTATGATAAATTCGATGGCAGACCAACTGTCACTATTAAAGTCAATGGAATCCACAATAAGTGCCTACTTGATACAGGAGCAAGAATAAGTGTTATTAAGGAAGAATTGTTAAACAAAATAGGGAAGTTGGAGATTAATAAATCATTCGCTAAAGTAAGATGCGCTAACGATAGTAATTTAGAAATAGTAGGAAGAGTTTATTTGGATGTCGAATTAAATAATATTAAGAAAAAAATAGAATTTTATATAGCATCTAAAATTTCCCCAAGCATAATTAGAGGTATTAATTTATTGAGTCAATTTAATATTAAATTGATGAGAGAATATAAGAGTATCTCTCAATCTTTAAATGTACTGGAAGATAAACGAAATATTTATGAAAGACCTAATGTAAATGATATTAAATTAAAAGAAATATTAAAAACATGAAAATATTATAATGAAACACAAACGGGATATCGAGAAAACTAATTTATTAAAACATGAGATAGTGATTAATAGCAAACCAATCGTAATGAATCCTCGTCGTCAACCATATCATTTAATCGAAAGAATTGATAAAAGCATTAAAGAAATGGAAGACAATGATATTATAAGTAAATGTGAATCATCTTGGAATTCGCCATTAGTGTGTGTAAAGAAAAGAGATAGTGAAGATATAAGAATTTGTTTGGATTATAGAGCTTTAAATGGAGTCACTGAACGACCAATTTTTCCTATTCCTAATACTACAGAAATGATGGATATTTTATATGGAGCAAAGTATTTTAGTTACAAGTGTTTAAAAAATTATACTCGCCACTATATCAAATTAACACCAACTGAATGATGTGAAACACTACAGAAGTTACAATCAATCAAATAGGTGCGAACAACTGCGTTGTTTAGCGAGTTTTAAAACAACCAAGGTTCTCCACGGCTCCTCGATGAAACCCGGACCAAGTTTATTTGATGACTGAAATCACCCAGTTCATATTTTGGTCTCATCAAACAAAATTATACTTGATATTTGTTTACCGCAATTATTTAAGAATTTGCCCTTTTTGTTAAATTTGGCACCGATATCTAGAATTGCATTTAAATTATAAGTGGTTCAAAACGAAAAGGATAAAGTCATGTCGAGTCCATTTTTGAATTCCACGTTGTGGGGCATGGGCCTCACGCTGGGAAACATCGGGCTAGATATTGATTTTTTCAGATGCTTTTCATTTTCAACAAAATTATTGAAACATTATGACTTTCACTTTTTTCATGTTGGACCATAATTTGATTTTTTTTATTACCTGTGCTTAATTTGATTTCCGTTTAAAAAACTTTGAAATATATAATTTAAATTCGAAACAAAATTTAAGCAGTGATATATTTCAAACATTACTAACGTATAACTGTGAAATAATATTTTAATTATACAGTTTTTTTCAATAAAAGTTTGTAGGATATTTGTAAAAATTAGCAAATTGTATCAATTAAAGAATGAAGTATTTGTGTCATAAATTCCAATTAGTTCTCAGAGAAAATGCGTATTTTATGTATTGGTTATAGTAAGCGGCATTCCCATTATTTTCAAAATACGCGATTGAAGGGACTTTGTTTGATGTCATATAGTTACAGTAATCCGGTACAATTTCAAAAACCGTCAACATTCCAAAGTAATTTTGACAAGTTCCGTCACTTTTGTAAATAAGAAACGTTCTCCAAACCACGCCATAAAATCCTACTGTAAAGAACACAAATTCGTCTAATAAAATATATTTGAATTAAATATTGATTGGGTACAATAACCAATTAAACTTTGAAATCTTCCCCTTTTATATTTAAGCAATATTATATAATATTATAGAACATGCCACGGGGTCAGTTGATGCAATTGAAATTGACATTGCAATTGCACATTTCGGTGATGTCATGAGATTTGACATCATTGGAGTTCAATATTACTGAATGTGGTGAGGAATGACATCACCACACCTACAATACTAAAAAAATCATAATTTCTTGAAGTTACATTTTCTAGATTCCATGGATAGGATCCGATTAATTTGCCTTTAGTAAACTAAGACTGCACATCATCATTGATGTTGACTACAAACAACAATGAAGCTAATGCGTCTGCATTGGAATTCCTCAAAGTAACATAAACCATATTTGATCGAACATTACTCCATTCTTACAATAGTCGACTCTTAACGTTCTTTGTGAAGTCTATTTCATAATCATTAATTGTGCTGTTCTTCAGCTCATCCTGACAGGTGTCGAATATCTTGCAAAAAACAACATAGCTTTTCGAGAAAAATCAGAGATAATCGGAGAACCCAAGAATAACCCATTTCTAGGATTAATGGAAACATTCGCAAAATTTGATCCAACAATGGAAGAACATATCCACAGGATTAAAGCCGGAGAGGCCTTGGATCACTATTTGGAAAACAATGTCCAGAATGAATTAATTGAACTAATGGCAGCAGAAGTCAGAAAGAGGATAATCAGCAAAGTGAAACAGGCAAAATATTTTGCTGTAATTCTTGACTGCACACCCGACATTAGCCACAAAAAACAAATGAGTCTTGTACTGCGATTTGTTGATATAAATGATGACAAAGTAAAGGTGTCAGAACACTTCATCGAGTTTTTAGAAGCTGAAGATTCATCTGGAAAAGGATTGAAAAACACGTTGCTTGATGGACTTGAAAATTATTGCTTGTTAATTGAAGATTGCCGGGGTCAGGGTTACGACAACGGTACCAATATGAAGTTCAACACCAAGGTGTACAAGCCCGAGTTCTAGACATGAATAGGCGTGCTTTCTACACACCGTGCAGGTGTCATAATCTCAATCTTGTCGTAGGATACATGGGCAAATGTCCGTCCAGTGCTATGACATTTTTTGGCGTGATGCACTGAATATATTGCATATTTTCTGAGTGCACTGATAGGTGGAAGATTCTCAAAGAAATGGTTCCATATTTAATACCGAACAAGTTTGTAGTGCCAAATTGAAACGGGAAAACTGTACACTATCAGACAATGGAAATTTGCGACGCTCTTATAAAAGTTTATGAAACAACAATGGACCCCAAAGTGAGAAGTGAAGCCGAATCCATTGCCAACCATGAATTAGGAAATATTGAATTCCTGGTTGATATGGTCGTATAGTACGACGTGCTATTTGTTGTCAATGCCGTCAGCAAAAGTTTTCAAACTTCAAACATGCAGCTTGACATAGCCATTAAACAAATTAAAGAATTGATTTGCTTTTTTACAAATTACAGTAGAACCTTGCTATTCCGGCATGGCAGAGGATTTCAAAATGTGCTGGAATATACAGTTTGCCGGAATAAAGAGAGTCAGAACAAATACCTTGATTGAAAAATGGGGATTTTCGGACACGCCGGATTAGACCGTTTACCAGATTAAAGAGGGACGGATTAGACAGGTTTAACTATATAGAAATACTGGATTCTCATCAGCGTTAATCAGCGCAAAATAAATTGCATTAGCCATGGATATTGAATCAATATTTAAAGAACTACGATTTGTTAAATAAAAAGACAATTAGACTACGAATCTGTTGCAATGAACGCTAACAAATGGCTGAAAATGCTTTCAGAACGGGTTACTTTTTATGGATTGTTGATCAAGTCTTGGCATCTTTAGAAAAACGTTTCCAACAGTTGCAGGAATATTTCGGCAATTTCGGATTTTTGTTCAACGGTCAACAACTTCGTAAAATGACTTTGGAAGAACTGAAAACACACTGCATGGTTTTGGACATGGTTTTGACAAATATTGATTCGCGAGATTTGGACGGCTTGGACCTATTCGATGAACTCAAGGTGCTACAGGAATTGATTCTTAAAGAAGCACAAATAGCTTTGGAATGTCTGGGATTTATTGCACATCTGGCAGATTCCTTTCCAAATGCTGCAATAGCTTACATGATTCTTTTAACTGTACCAGTCACCGTAGCCACTGCAGAGCGAAGCTTTTCAAAATTGAAACTGATAAAGACTTACCTCAGATGAAAAATGCATCAGTAAAGATTGTGTGAACTAGCTATTTCGTCCATAGAAGAAAACATTGCTTCTATGTTAGACTACAAGGACTTAATTGAAGACTTCGCCAGCAAAAAGGCGAGGAAAGTTGATTTTCTGCTGTGATTTTACCATGAACTTAAAATTATAGTTCTACGTAGCCTATTTTTTCCATTAACTCTTAAAGGACTTTAAGTTCATGTATGTAAATTTTTTAATTAAACGAAACATACCTTCTTAATTGTTTTTGGTTCTATTGATATATATATATATATATATATAT
>MQRK01223223.1:0-13723 GCA_001938485.1 Girardia tigrina | reverse complement strand
ATATATATATATATATACCGACTTACCGGTAAAGGCATTTTTGTAAAATTTGGGAATCCCTAATGGTAATCAATAAAATAAAAAAAATATGAGAAAGTAATGAGAACACGCTCAGTATCTCTTCTAACATGTTCTTTGAAAGAAAATTTATGAGTTGATAGAGATGATGGAATAATAAATAAACTACAGGATTCATTACTAATTTTAATGGATTATGTAAACATTTAATCATATCAATTCCGTTTTCAA
This sequence comes from Girardia tigrina, assembly GCA_001938485.1. Classification (NCBI taxonomy): domain Eukaryota; kingdom Metazoa; phylum Platyhelminthes; order Tricladida; family Dugesiidae; genus Girardia; species Girardia tigrina. The sequence continues at coordinate 13,474 of MQRK01223223.1, read as the reverse complement.
TTCCGCTACTTTTTAGGGGGAACATTATTAATTTAAAGACAGCTTTTAAGAAAAAATAAGTACAATAAGTATTTACATTAAATCCATTTTGAGGTGTGAAAATGAAATTTTGAATCAGAAAAAACCTATAATCAAATTTGTTAAGAAATGCACTCAAATGAGACGGAATTGTAAAAATTTATGAAAGAAAGAAATGTTGTGTTAAATTTATTCTTTAACAGAAAATTCAATCAAAATTCTTTTGCAAAATATAAAAATGGAAATATAATAAATGTTTTCCATGTGTAAATTTACCGGTAGAAATGTATTAGTATTATTATTATTAAAAATTATTTTGGGGATGAGATTATCCATTTCAAAAACTATCATTATTTTTTGAAATAAATCTCAAAAATATTTTAAATCAATATTTTAGGCCTGCTTATAATTAAAATATTTGTGTTCACTTAATCGATTAAATTTGTTTGATTGTTCAATACATTATATCCAACTAATTTTAATTAAGTTTATTTTTGTCTTTTTATTTGAACACTGATATGATTTCCAATACTTTTATTGAGATCACAACTCGAATTACCTCCACAAAACTTTCGTAGTTATTCATCGTTCTTGATTAATAAATATTTTAATTCATTTTAAACACATTATATATGATCAAATAAATCTTAGGGTTACAATCCACTATTAAAATATTTTAAATCACTTTCAAATAGATTTTAAAAATTTTGATTAAAATATTTTTATATATTTATTAATTAAAATATATTAATTTAATTTCAAAGTTGTTATTTACGTTTTAAAATTGTCCGAATAATCCGACGGTTCAAAACATTAAAAAAACATTCAATCTTCCATCTGGGTGGGAGAAACAATACTAAAAACAACACATCAAACGCAACATACAATAAACACCATGCGAAAATATTCCTCGAAATTAATGTACAAAGTCATCATAATCCTTTGTAAGATCTAAAAGTCATAAATGTAGTAAAAGTAGTAATTACAACGACTGCAGTAAACTTTGATACCATCATCTATTTTGTCATCAGAACTTATATTAATCCCAAAATGTTTGCTTAACTTAACGATTAAATGCTAAAATCCAATGTTATTCTTGTTAATTTCATTTGTTATAAACTGTCTAATTAAAAAGAAATAGTAGTACAAAGTAAATACAGAAGTAGAATTTAATCGAAAATAATCGATCCACAACATGTCCATCGTTTCTATCATATTTGGGATCAGAAATGCTTGTCTTTCTGTCACCAGTTTCAGTTGTCTAAATTTCGAGCAGATTCTCACATCGTTTTTTTCTCTTTTCCATACACAAATCCTCGATTTATTTTACATCGAAATGCATTTCCTTATAATATCGTTTTGCCATAAATTCTTAATAGACTCGTCGATTTTTTCTTCAATATTAACTAATTGTCTATGTGGTCTTAGATTGATCGGAGGTCTATTCGTGTCGATTCTGTGTTTTATAATAGTTGTACGTCCGACGTACCATTTATCGACCAAAATAAATACTTAATGTTTTTTCACAATATAGACAATCTCCCCTTTGTCTATAATCAGAATCATCTCCTCAGCTTTTTTGAATCGTTCCTCAATTGTCACTTTGCGACCAAATTTGGCTTCTAGCTTACATACTCCTGAGTTATTCAAGAAGGATGGGATTTGTAAAATTATACATCTTAGCGTTAGCCTCCATGTTAGTTGCGTTTATATTGTTTCCGAAATTCGAATGAGAATTTATAATTACCAAAATTTTTATTAATGATATTATATATATATATATATAAATTTAAACAAGTTTTCAACTCCTTTTCTTTACAAACTTTTGTCATTTGTATTTTCGTTTCTCCTTTTTTAAAAAAAATCGATTTACATTTCGCCAATTTCATTGATAAAATTAATCGTTCTCTTCTTTAAATACTAAAATTATTCCAATTTCTTTTAATTAAATTATTTTATTTCAAAATACGTTATTATTTAAAATAAAATATTTATTTTCTCTCATTAGTTTTATTAAGCATTTATTTAACTTTTTGGATTTTTTGTATTATATTCATACGATATTCATTTTTAATGTTTTTAAAATATCTATTTTATTTTTTATATGTTTATGCAATTTTTAAATGAACATATTTCCATTTTTGTGTGGTTTTAAATAATCTTCTTTCTTAATTTTAATATATACTTTTGAAAATGTTGAATCAACATGTTGTAATTTTTCCAATATTAAATTGCCCTTTTTCTTATAAAATTTATAAATAGTTTTTGATTTATGTATTTAGTTTTTTTTAATTTTTAAAATAATAATATTGAATTTAATTTTTTAAATAATTTATTACGTGAAATGAAATTTTAACTAACTCCTTATAATACTTATTTCATCCTTCAAAAAAAATCTTCATTTGTAGGCAAAAACTAATTACATTTTATTAATAACAAAATTTTAAAAAATTTTTGGCTTTAGGTCAATGGGTCTAAAAACAAATTAGTGTAAAACAAATTGGTCTAAAAATTGATCTAAACAAATAAATTAACCTCACAAGATATTTGTCTAAAATTAAAGTCGATTAAAATAAATCCGTTTAAATAAATGTTTCTAAAATTACCATAAGGATGACGGTCTCCTGCTTTCGAGATCAAGATAGGGAAATGCCAAGGAAGTGTTTTGGAAGGATCGCCTAAGACAAACAATTATATTGAGGCATGGCATAGTGACTTTCTTTACCAAGTATCTAGTAATCATCCAAATATATGGGAAGTCTATCACTGCAATAAAAAGTGAACAATTTGTTTGTGGACAACAACCAGCAAGGAAAAAAATATGTTGATTGTGTAGTGAGACTAAAAGCAGCTATACAGACTTGGGATGATGAAATGACTGACATACAAATTTCAGATTTTCTCCGTGATGTAGCTCATAATGTGAAATATTAATACAGTCCATTCTTTGTCGGCTTTTTTTACAATTTTAATTTCACTTATTGTTATGTCGATTGTTTTGTTTTAGACCAATTTGTTTTTAGATCAATTGGTCGGCTCCCAAAATTTTCAATTTCATTTACACTCCACTGTTATCAAAAACTGAAATAATTCTTGTAAGTTTTTTACAAACCCTATTAAATTTTAATTTATTTTTTGTATAAATCAATTTAGCAAAACTCAGGTAAATTTTTAAACAAAATTTAAATTATAAACAAATATTTCGTGATAATATATTTGAATAATAACGGTTACTCTAAGTCCATCATAGACAGACTCACTCATGAGACTAGATAAAATAATTGAAAAAGAAAAAATCAATAATCAACAAATTAATAGTTTAAACATTGAAAACTGCTTTACACCTGGGTAAACTCTAAGCTTTCCTTACTCCGAAGGGTTTAAACACCTCGAGAATTCGATCTTTAAATCAACAAATAATATTTTAAATTTGAAAATTATTTCTCAATCATTTAAAGTTGAGAATATGTTTTGCAATAAATCACATACTCCTTTAGGTTTGTGTTCGGACATTGTTTATCAATACACATGTAATGGGTGCAATGCCACATACATCGGAGAGACTGCCCGTCATCTCTGCAAACGAGTCCAAGAACACAGTCAAAAAGGAGAAAGAGTAATATTGCTGAGCATAAAAAAACGTGTAACTGTAATATGAGCATAAATGATTTTAAGATTTTGTGCAAGCATTTTAAAAATTATTGGGAGAGAGTGTCATGTGAAGCATTGTTCATAAGATCCTGTGATCGTAAAATCAATGTTCAAACAGCACTCTCAACTAATTTGTTAAGAGTTTTGGATTAGACTTACGCAAGTGATTGCACAGTCATTCATTTCTTATATAAAAGCAATAAAAAAGAACATAATCAGTGATATGATGATGACGGTTAAACCGTCGAAATATATTATCACGAAATATATTTTTAAATGGCGTTTATTTGTTTAAAATAAAAAATTGCAATCTTTTTTCAAGTTTTTAAAATTTAAATTAATTGAATTATATAAATCTCAACTTATCTGTGAAATATTAAATGAGAGAGACTCAATTAAAGAGACAGAGTTTTGTAATTTTGAGTGATAATTCGATTATTCGAATAATTATTCAATAATTTCTGCATTCATAAAATATTTTATTATTTTTTCATTACAAATTTACTCCCAAGTATGAGAAAAATATTTATATATATTTACATTTATATTTTTTCCTTGGAGTATGTGCTAAAGCCCCTTAATTTTTGAAAGTTATATATAGATTATGTTAGCATTGAAATAATAGATTTTAAGAAAAAAAAGAAGAAAGTATTTTTTGTATAACAAATGTATCTGTATTCATTTTAATAAGGCACTTTAAATCCATTAAAACGTCTAATTTTAATTATATAGTTTACCCCAAAACTTTCAAAGATTCTAAAAATCTTTTCTTGAAGAAATTCTAAAGATTAGGTTACTGGACCCTTACCTGTGGTCAAAACTAGAATATTTCAATTTGTGATTTGTTCAAGTGTCGATTACAGCTAAATGAAGAAATCTTTTATCGAAAGGCAGAATAATGAGAGATTGGGAGTTTCAAGAAGAATGAAATTAAACAATTCTCTAATAAAAAGAAATAATTGATCAAATTAAAGTCATAGTCCCTTATTCGGGATGTGTTTAATCCGGAAAATTGTGTAAACCGGATTATTAAGAACACCAATAAGACTTTTAATATTTTTATTATTACAAAACGTTTGATTGTCCTCAGGACAATCTTTGTCAAAGCATTCATAAGATTTTATCAGTCTATTAATTAATAACTTTAATCTTCTTATCTGAGCAACTGGAGAATTAAATAAATTGTTAAAATATTTACTCAAAATTTAGTTGATAAAAATTGAAACGATTATTATTTATTTAAAAAATATTAATTCAATTTATTTATTTAAAAATTGTAAGTAAAAAATAAACTTATTTAAATTTTACAATTATTTTAAATTAGAAATAAATTTAAACATTACATATTTTTAGATAATAAGAATTCAAATATTATTCATCCATCTGGGTAGGAGAGACACAATTCCAAATCAACATACAACATTCAAACACAAAACATCAAACATTCAAAATATTCCTCACGCGAATGAAATAATAAATCCCAATTAACATTTCAGTTTACTCTTGTTAGGTTCGATATCAAATATTGAAGTCATAACACCTAAATTTTCTTATTATAACATATTAACATTCTTTTCGAACAAATTTTTTGGAAACATTTTTTTTCACAACCCTTTTATGCATAAAGATAATGAAATATAAATGCAAATACTTAATTTGTTATTTTATTAATTTGGGAATTTTCAAAATTAATTTCACAATCTTACTTTTACAAAAATTTTATCTTTTAAAATTTCCTTGAAATTATTTTATTTTAATTTAATTTAGAAATCTTCGTATCGGAAATTTTTCCATTGTAAACTTTTCATTTTAATCGTTACACATATTTTCTTTTATTTTAAAAAAAATTTTAAACTTTTCATTTCTATTTTTCATTTTTATTATTGTAAAATTTTTCTTTTTATTATGCAGCACTGTTTTCTTTTTATGCTGCACTGTTGTATGGCGTACACCAACTAAAGCTGCAATTTCTCGAATACTTTGCCTGCCTCCATCAAAGTAGAATCTTAATTTGAGCTTTCTTATTGCTGTTAATGTCTCCCTTTCTTCCCATTATTGATGAATTTAGTCAGTGTGACCTTGAATCAATGAATAATGATTTTTTCCATTAAGTTGCTTTATATAATAGCTAAATGCCTTTTTCCTTGGTCATTCTACACTCATTGGTCATTTCAATAACTTATTAACACTTTATTATACATAAATTTTCACATGTTCGTTTCATGTACACACACATGAATGCTATATAGTCTACAAAAATACTCACATACATGTATTTATGTATATGAGAAAATGCATTATTTTACCAAACTAATGCCAAACCACTATAATAATAAAATTAAATATTTTAGACTTTAAATTAAAATATTTTCAACCTTAACTAAAATCTTCAAGGTTTTAATTTTTACATACATTTTGAAATATTTTGAAAATTCCTTTTAGAGATTTTAAATACTTTATTCAAAATTTTAGGTATCTCCGGAAAATCCTAACAACTCTATGTAATGAAAATACTGTAAACTGGGTTCGAATAATCATCCGATTCGTTTAATTCGGATTAATTTTCAAATAAAAAGTAAGACACTAATTCGTCTTGAAGATAATATCCGTGTTTTAAAACAAATTTAAATTTTAGAGCAAGTTTTTTCCAAAAATTTATTTTAGAAACTTAGCTACCCTATATTTTTAAAAATTAAAAAAATAAAATTAATATTCATGATTTACCACGGTACTGAGCAGATTTGCTGGCTTTAGACATATCTGGTAAGTTTTCATAGATTTTCAGATTTTCAATAAATCATAATATTCTTTTTGCAGAATGATGACTTTTTCTATATGATACTTTAAAAGCCAAGAATAGAAATCACATTAGAACAAAAATGTGAAATTTTCTACTTTCAAGATCGAATCAGTTAGTGAAATCAAAGGGCATTTTATTTCATTTTTATAACGCTTTGTGACATTTTAAAAGTCAAAGAAAAAGTCATTAGCTAGACATAACTCAAAATATGGCAACTCAAGAAAATAGCCAAATTCGAACAGACCTCAAAAGCGTTGTCTGAATGTTTCTTAATCATGCGAAGATATCAGCTATCTGTCTCAATAAGGGATGAGACTTTACGCCAGAGAGCAAATGCAGACAACAGCCGGTCAAATAATGCAGGGTTACTTGAAATTAATATACTAGAATCAGTCGACTAAGCACAAACAGGAGTTTTTAATGATTAGGAAAATGATTCTGAGGAATTTATGTTCGCATTCTTGGGGAAACAATTGAAGCACTAGAAACGGGAAAGTGCTTCTTGGTGACTCACTATGATTTGAGTGAATATATTCTGCATTGTGTAGAAAATCTGAGTGAAAAGGTATTGCTCCAAATGACAAAGACAAACAGACAACCAAAAATAACATAATTTTTTCACCTAAAGGTATACTATGCAGATTACAAGCATATTACTGAATAATGAATATTAAATGACTGATCATTTATGTCAATTAATTTTATGTTCCACATATTAATGAATGCAGAAATTAGGTGGCCATTGCTCAATTTAGTTTACTGTAATTGGTAAAAAAATGTGCAATATATACAGGGGTGGCCATAAGTCGCTTTACCCAGTTTTAATAATAATAAACACAAAATTCTAAATGATTTATAAACAAAACCAGATAAATTTTTTTGTTTTAATAATTATTTATTTAAAAATTTCTAAAATTATTTCATTTTGTTCATTGTTGTTGGCAATATTGGCATGGCACGACAATTAACACTTCAGCAACGAATTTTTATAGTAAAGCAGTGGATAAAGCATGATAGAAATTCAAGAGCTGTAGCTGCAGCATTTGCAAAAGAGTATCCTAATGACGCTCCTCCATCACGACAATCAATGCATGTTTTGGCTAAAAAGTTTCGCAAGACTGGCTCTGTAACCGACAAGAAAAGAAGTGGGCGCCATAACAATATGAATACCGATGAAAATAAAGAAAATGTAAGAACTTTCTATCAGAATGCGCCATCAAAATCTGCAGTTCGTGCAAGTTTGCAGTTGCATATACCACGCACAAGTTTACGTAGAATAATGAAGGACATTGAGTCGAAAGTTTGGTGACCTCGTTTGCTCCATCAAATGAATGATGACGATTATGACAAGCGCATTGAATTTTGCGAATGGTTACAGCAACAACTCCATGAGAACATTGACATCAGGGACAGAATAATTTGGACCGACGAAGCTTCATTTAAGTTGGATGGTCACGTTAATTTGCATAATGCCGTGTACTACTCCACTGAGAATCCTCATCTGGTATGGGAGACCAACAATCTTTCTCCAGGAATTTGTATATGGGGAGGAATACGTTCAACTGGTGTGCTGGGTCCATACTTCTTTGATGAAACGCTCAATTCTCAGCTATATCTCGACATGCTGCGTGATTTTGCCGTACTTCAGATTGACACAGATAACGACGTTTGGATGCAAGACGGTGCTCCCCCTCATTATGGTAGAAATGTACGGGACTTTTTGGATAACACTTTTGAGATGTGGATCGGCAGGAGAGGAATCACTGAATGGCCTCCACGATCACCGGACCTGACACCTTGTGATTATTCAATGTGGGGTATCCTGAAGGAACGCATTTACTCACAAAATGTTCTAACCATATTCGAGTTGAAGGAAAGAATTACTACAGAATTTGAAGCCTTGAACAACGATAAAGACTTCTGCCGACGAATCTGTCACTCTGTTCAGAGAATAATCCAGTTGTGTATTAAATCTGAAGGACAACACTTTGAAGATAAGATTTTATTGTTTTCAAGTTTTTGTTTTGAAATTATTAATGTACGCTGATTAAATAAAAGTTGTATCATTTAGAATTTTGTGTTTATTATTATTAAAACTGGGTAAAGCGACTTATGGCCACCTCTGTATACTATGATGTTACATAGTTAATAACTTGTAGTTTATAAACGTATTGTTAACGTAAATTTATTTCGTTCTTTCTCTATTTTTGGTTATTTGAGAAGGATTCCAAATAGTTTTTTTAATTTGGATATATTATTCTGGTCGCTAGAGACCGGGATAACGCAATTTCGATTTTATAATGAAAATAACCCTTAAAATTTTAATAAAATTAAAGACCGATATTAAAGACAACTTAGCCATCGCGTTGAAGAAACCAATTAGCAAAAATAGAAACTGAGTAAAATTAAAATAATATTTGTTAAACAAATTACAATCATAAGAAAGGTTAAGAATACTTCAAACTTATGACAAAAAGAAAACATAAACAGAAAAAAATCATGTTATCAGTATTAAAAATATTGATAAAAATTAGAACGTCAAATATAAGCCATGTGAAACATCTTTAAATACGTTAAAAAGTTCCCCGGTCGGAGGGAGTGAGATTTCGATTAATAGTTGAATTTCAGAAGCGATAAATATTAAATATAAAATTCATAAATAAATTATATCCAAAGGAGACAGAAAATGTTTCTCAAAGCCCATTATATATTCAGATTATGTTTAATTATATGTATTAATGATGAGTACTCTCAAATTACAAATCAAAGAGTAAACGGTTGACTGATCGACGGAATAAATTAAGTGGATCATGGAACTTAAAAAATGAATTATACAAAAATTTTATTTGAGTTATTTTTCCGTTATAATCTTTAGACTAAAATGAAAATTAGTTTTGTAGCTTATATAACGAAGAAGTGATTATACAGTTAATGATGGATGAAAGAGCAAAATCAATTGGATACTCGGAGCAATATTGCTGAACATAACTTATTTGGCCAAGAGAAAAAAAAGAAGAAATTAAATTAAATATAATTCTGTATAATAGATTTAAAGATTATTGGGAGACAGTAACATGTTAGACTTTAATCAATCAAATCAATAGATCCGAAAATTAATATTCAAGCTGTTGAATATTTTCACAAAGAACTGATGAGATTATTCATTACACAATATCTGCTTCGTTTTATAAACTAAAAAACAAATGCTAATTTTTGTCTGAAGGTGGCGAAAAATCCGCTGAAATTAATTTCTTAAATAAACTTTAAATATGGCGTTCCGAATTTGGATTTTGATTTCCCATCGGTTTTTTGAATTTTTACAGAAGATTTCATCAGTTTTCATTTAGACCAATTTACTATGCAAATATGGGATGCAGTTTATCAAAAATAACAGCTGTACATAATAGCTGATTGTGCATAGAATTAGTATGTTCAGAATATAAAATATGGGAAAATAATACTTTAAAACATCTTTTCAACGAGAACTCAAAAAACGCTATTAAAAAGTAAATTCGCCATCGTTAAAACCACATTTGGTGATTGTCGTGACATTGTAGGAGCGTACGACGATTACTTGAATCAAAAAACATTTCCTGGTCTTAAGATCGAGTGCTGGGGAATCGAAAAAAACGTGACGCTATAAATAATTTTGAGTCTTGTGAACATTAATTTGATATTTTTGAAGTATAATTTAGTAACAAGTAAATATTTTTATATTCATTCTTTCTGCAGACTGAACTCTGCTTTGCCAACACATATTTAATTAAAATAAATAATTTCGAAAAAAACCCAATAAAAAATTTATATAAACTACTTATAATTTATAAGTAGATCATTTTCAATTAATATTGTTCTGGAACTCCGAAGTTTCCGTTTCTTTTCATTTTAGGACCTTTAAAAGTTTATTCTGATAAAATTTTCACATAATCATTTATTGTCATCAAAAATGAGAAAGTGTACAAAGTTTGAAGAAAATTGATTGATTGAGTAAAAGGCCTTCAAAAATGGGTTCTAAATTCCATGGATACATATCTAGAAAGTAAGCTAATATAAATAATGGAATAATTGCTGAGGATGAAACATAAAACATCGAAACAAACGATATGATCGTTTTGTAAAACAAAAAAATACCTTATATACTAGGTTTGAACGAAAGTTTTGTCAGTTATTTAAAAAAATGTAAATAAATTTTAAATTTAATTTTGTCTTTTATGAATTTTATATAATATGAATTTGATTTATTATATATTCTTAGGAGCATTTTAATATATTATTCGCATTATATAATCCTTTCTACAAAAGTTATTAATTTAAATAACCAGTTAAAATGTCGAAAAAAACGTGAAGAAATCTGTAAATTGATTTTTAAGTAATTCAAACGTGGTTGTATCGTAGTGGAAGCGTCTAAAGTCTGAAATTCCCCGAATAAAAGAACATGTTTCCGATGGTATGCAAAATTCAGCGTCAGCAATACGCATAGTGAAGACAAAAAGCACTCAGGACGCTCAACAACCATTGATAAACCACTGAACTCCAAACTTTCTATACAACTACTATTCGGAACAGTCAGAAAATGAACAAAAAATATTAACGTTGCTCAGTGATCTCGCACGAACTCAATGAAATTTAAAAAATCGGAAAATTAACGACTGTTCTTGAATATGGCACAAATTTATCGGTAGTGGATTGTAACGAATTTTGACGTTGCGATGAAAAGTGAGTTTCCTACGATAATCGGAATCGCAAAATCCAATGGCTGAGTCCAGATCAACTTGGAAAACGGACGTTTTGAAAGGATTTGCATCAAAAAAGATGATGACGTGCGTTTGGTTGATGGCATCGAATCTGTTTACCGGGAACTCCTTCCGTGTGATCAAACTATTCCTTCAAAAGTTTACTTCACCAAATTAGACCGTGTAAGGCCGCTTTGCGTCTTCGTAGTATCAACACGACTCGAGTTTATTTTCGCCAATACAACGACACACCTCATATTCCATGCCTGATGCGCCAAAAACTTAAATAATTTGGCTTGGATGTTTTTAAGCATCTACCATATAACCCAGACGTTACCCCATTCGATTATAATCTTTTGCGGTCACTGGAACATTTCCTTCGCGGACGTCGCTTTATTGAAGATGATCACGTGGAACAAGCCCTTCAAAAGTTTTTCGAACTAAAAACGCCAGAGTTTTAGCTCAGTAGAATTCTCTTCTTGCAGCCTCGTTGGAAAAGAATAATCTAAAGAAATGGCGATTACATCAATTAAAATGACCCAATTTTTATTGTAAAACCTTTGCTTTTAATAAAATAATAATTTACTGACAAAACTTTCGTTCCAACCTAATAGATGTATTAGTTTTTTTAATAACAATTACGAATTTCATCAAATATTTTTTATTAAATTAAAAACAATTTTTACTAATCAAGCCTCACATTTCTCCTACATTATCAAGGGAAATCAATTTATAATTGCAGTATAATATTAAATATTTTGCTTTAACTTGGTAAACATCCATCGAGAAAGAAAGTAAAGCAAGTTTCGTTGTCGCATTTGGAACTGGTAAATGGCATAATGCGCACTGAAGGACACATTTTAGGTTTACTTGTGCCGTTGCAAACAGTTTCCACCATATTATAAGATTAATTTTTAATAAGTGTCTAAGAGCTGATCAGAGGGTACAATAGCCGCAAATAATGTATATTAAAACGAGTGGGAATAAATAGAGGAAATCATTCAAATAAGTCGTCAAAAGTAATGGATTTAGAAACAACAAATGAATCATTTCCTGTGGCGAATTTCATAATGTTCTAGAACAATTGGGGCACTTCTTTGGCATATAAAATAAATTATTTTACAATAATGAAAAGAAAACATCAAATGTGGAAATAATGTGTAATCTTTGTTCAAAGATAAAATAAAAAATAATAATAATTCATTTCCAACATGTATAATCTGATAAATCGTGTCACGCGTAAGTACGTAAGAAACGGGTTATTTTCAATTTTATTTCCTTGATTTTTAATTTGAACGTAATCCCTATATTAGTTAGTTTTATATTCATGTTATATTCATGTTATGTATTTGTTTAAATCGTTGTTTGTTGAATTTCGATTTGTTTTTAAATATAAGTTGTGCGCTGTTCGCCCACTTGTTGCTACAAGCTATCGTGGCACTAACCACTGCTCGGAAGGATCAATGATTTGACGGAGGTAGGGCCGACGTCCTCGAGTGACAGTGGCGAAAGACAAGATGTAGAATATCGGAGGCGAAGCTGTAGGGTGTGGCGAACATTACGAACGAGGAGGCGGGTAACGGAACGAGGGTGGTGAAAGTGCTAGCACGCACGATCACTAAATTGTTATTCGAAGGGATCGGTAGGGGCGCCTGTCCGATCGGTTTCCAGCGGGGAGGGATGATGGTGGCCGGTCTGAGGGCGATGTCGGTAAGTGGAACCGGTCGAGCGGGGGTTCAATCTTGGAGGCGACGCGGTCGGGACAGGACACTCCGTGGGAAGCTCGAAATAGTCAAGGAGATGGGGTTCGATCGCGGATGCATCTCGCCGTGTTTCATCAGAACAGACATTGGCACGAGGTGAGAGTTCCAGGACGCGTATATTCTGTTCTCGGAGAATATCTCGAGGGCCATTCGTGCTGGTGGCCGAGATCGTGGACTGAGAGGCATTGAGGCTGCTTGTGTTCGCGTTAAGTTTTTCTCTTTTTTTTCGTTTGTTGATTTTAAAATCATTTTTAGATATAACTTGTGCGTTGTTCGCCCGGTTGTTGTAACAATTCATATATTAAATATAAATTAAATTAATTTAAATCAAAAAATCGATAATCCATTAGACATCATTTAATATAAAACATTTTGGAATTTATATGATGGCAACTTTTTACCTATGTTAGTTGGTGGAGAAATTAGCAAGCCGGGAAAAAAGAAACCCACGTCTGAATAATAGAATAATTTCGACCACTTTCAATCTGTGACCAATCCACTTCTCAAAA
>MQRK01223219.1:0-12685 GCA_001938485.1 Girardia tigrina | reverse complement strand
TAAAGACAAAACATGGTATCGACGCGGAATAGAACAACTTGCAGAACGTTGGGTACAATGTATTGAACATAATGGACTTTATTTCGAATCATAATCTTTATTGTGTGTTGTTTTATGAAGATTTTAATTTTTAATAAAAAGTGCTCCACAACTTATGACTCACCCTAATATATAGGCCAAAATTTTTTATTTTCTCCTAAGTAAAGCCTTATTTCATGGTTGTCTACAGGTGTAGACAAGAGGCATAAATATGATTGCTAAGTTCACCGTCCGGAGGAGGGTTAAATAGGATGACCGGAGTTTCAAGGGGTCCATATGATCCTCAGACATTACTCCACCTGACTTATTCCTCTTGGGAGGTATAAATGAAATTATGTACTGTACTAAACCATGTTCATAGGAAAAATTGACAGAAAGAATAATCCACACTTTTATTTAATTACTCCGGAATTTTGTTACAAAGTGTGTTCATCGACGAAGAAAAGAGTTTGGCAGTGTATCGAAGTTAATGGTGGACGATATGAGTATTTGTAAATAAAAGTATTGTTTTTAATCCATTACATTGTTTAGCATAGATATAATACTTTACAGAGACTGAACAGATGCTTATACCAACATTTTTGCTATTGCTCCCTAACTTCTGACCAACGCTGTATGCCATTTATTCTTTCTTAACAAGTAATTATGTTCTAAAATTTATTCTAAACAGTAAAAATTAGCCATACAGAGTTTAAAAAATTTTTTTTTAGCTTTCTCACTTTTCTGTAGTAAAAATAAATTAAATTTTTACTTAAAAGTTAGCAGATTTTGCGTAAAAGACATAAAACAAACACATATAAACCAAGTTAAATCAAATTGAATCATTGAATCATAACAAAATGTGACTTAAGTTAGATTAATTTTAACAACAAATACAACAAAATATTTTAATAAAGTTCCGAAAAAACATTCTTGACAAAATCTTTTTATGAAAATTCACTTACATTATATATAAAATTTATATTTATAAAGATTATAAATTTTCGTTAGAAAAAAATGATACACTCAATTACATATAGTAAAAAAATAATTAAATAAGTAAAAATATTTAATACTGCATTTAATTAATTAAAGACAAATAAAATAAGGATGTGAAAATTAACGATTAATTACTTGAATATGTTTCATTCATTTATATCGTTTGAATCTTTTATTTTTTATTAAAATTTCTGATTTACAAAAATATCTTTCAGCAATTAAAAAAGAATAAATAATGATCCAAAAACACAAAGAATTTGATAACGCTTCGATATTCGGCGTCTGAAAAAAATTCAAAATGTTGTGGTAAAAGACAGGCTCACTCTTAAAATTTTTGAAACAAATAATTTTTAAAAAGAATTTTTAAAATAAGGAAATATTTAAAATCAAAAGTTTTTTAAGCAATTTTAATTAAAAATATATCTTAATTAATTTTAAAAAGTTATTTTCGGAAATAATCGAATTTTAATTGTATAGTAAAAACTTAAAATGAAATTAATTAGGAAATAATGGATTTTTAAATAATTGATTTAAAAGAAATATATAAAGACATAAATATATAAAGGATAATTATGTTTGTAATAATTTTAAAAGTTATTCTAAAAAATAAAATAATGAACTTTGTTGCCAGAGATGTAAAGTAAAAAAAGCAGATAATTTTAAATTTTAAAGACAGTTGAATATCTGCAAATTAAAGATTTGACAAATACTTAATTCTAAACAGTTTTCGTAAAAAAAATAAAAATTTAAACTTTTATCATTAATGTTTCGTAATAATAATAAAAATTTTGAATACTGTAAATTATTTTTTTGTATTTAAATCGTATTTAAAATTTGTATTGTATTTAAAATAATTGTAGATAATAAAATGCTTTTAAACTAAAATATTGATAATAAATAAAAAGTTAAAATCTTTTATTAATTAAAAACGTTTTCACAAATAAAAGAAAATAACATTAAACTAATTCTAAAATAATAAAAAATCATTTTTGTTAATTTAGTAAAAATATGACTACAATAAATTATGTTGGTTTTAATTTAAATTAAATTGCATAAAATAGTGAAATGCAAATTTTCAAAATAAAGAGAATAAAAAAATTTCAATTTTCAAATAGCTTATCAGTATTTATAATTCCATATTTTTATATAAAAATCTGGTCAACAAGAAAACGAAGAAAAGTTCCTCGACGAATAAATGGTTTGAATAATTATTATTTGTGTTAGAAATAAAATTTTGGTGTTAAAGAATCTTAATCTCGATCAAGAATCCAACAGTTGTAATAAAAATTTTTAATGTGTTTGATAAAAAATAAAACAATTACTAAAACGAAAACATGTATTAATTTATTTAATCACCATAAAAACTAAAATTTGCTATCAACTTTTTTTTACCTTAGGTTGGGTACTTAGTGAACGCACCCCGTAAATAAAACTCAACCTCAGTCGAATTGATTGGCCGGGTTTTGCTAGTGTCAACCATATCTTTTATAACATATTTTTTCTTTAAAATTAAACATTCAATTAGTGAAAGGTTTTAAAATAAAAACATATTCAATTCATCAATGGATTTACATTCTTACGAAACTTTATCATAAAGACTAATTAATTTAAATTTACAATAAGCCCTTTTATTAAAAAAAATATTTCTAAAAATATTAATCCGTTAATTATTTATTTTAAACTTTATTTAAACTTATTCCACTTATAAAATATATTAATTGTTATTAATGTAAACATATTTTAAATACGTATTTTTTGTATCATAATTTTACTCTGCATTTTAATTTTCTAATTTATTTCCTTTAAATTTTCGAAACTAAAAAAAACAATAAACTATTTTGGCGAAACTTAAAACTAACCCCTCATACACTTTATATCAGATCTTTAGATCCTAAGATTAGTGTGCAAACGGGTCTCTTGAGAACCCCATTGAGCGTGTTTAGATGACACAATAATCCATTGATGACATAATCACTGCTTGCCTATATAAGCAGATTTAAAATTCATATTCAATTCAGTTTGTAAAATTTAATAAATTTTAAAACTTTAAATTAATAAAATAATTTTTAAATTAAAACTGAAAATTTTTATTAAAATATTATAAAGTCTAATCCGTTTATTATCTATTTTAAAATTTATTTAAAAATTTATTTAAAGTTATTTCAAAACTTTTATTAAAATATATCAATTGTTATGACTGTAAGCACATTTTTATTTTTAATTAAGTATTTAATTTTTGATGGTTTTCTTAATTATGTCTTTTTAATTTAAAAACTTTTATTGATTTACTTTTTTTTAAACTTTCAAATTAAAAAAAATAAAAAAACTTTTTTGGCGAAATGCAAGTTTAAATTAACTCCTCATAACAACTAATAGAAACAACATTCCAGTTAATTTTCCTTTCAGCTGAAAGTTAAGTAAACATTTTGTATTTCAGCTAACTATTGATGCCCAAATATATGAAATTATAAAAAGTGTTCTGAGTTCATTAACCAGTTCGCTTTCTGAGTCCCAAAAACCACACTGACCTAACACTTTTAGCACAAAGTAGTGGCTTTGCTAAAGTATCAAAACATCAATAATGATCGACAGTAGAACTCCCAAGTGATATAATTTCTAATATAGACTGTAATTTGTCAAATGTATGACGAGAGAACAAACGAGATTGAATAGGCAATAATTTTCAGATTAATTGTTTCATTACTAACTTGTGGATCGTGAATAACTATGAATTAATCTGTGGTATAATATGACACTAGACTGGATACTGATGATAATAGGTTCAAGTTACTTAACTTATGATGAACGACACTCTGCTAAAACGTTGCCATGTTCTATGAAGAGTTTGTTGCAATATGGAAGATCGCCTATAAGATATTCTATATATATATATATTCTATCTGTCTAACTGATTACTGTCACAAACTTTGTTTTGCAACTGTGTCAAGCTAATCATATTACCATGTTTTAGACAGGGTACTCACTGACTCTTGTTACAAAATTTCGAAACCTAGAGGGGAATTTGAAGCAAAGCTGGCAGACGCAGTTGAACGAATGAACTAGTAAGACAGTCTCTGGTTGTCAAAAAATGATATCATATTCCAAATATTCTATTGTGATACCGAAGTTGTTTAATATGTCAGTTAGTAGTAAAATAGTAATAGCAAATTCCTGCTGAAAGTCTTCGTGTACTGAGATCTGTTTGGTATTTACTGCATGTAGTAGCGATATATTGTCCACCGTGGAAGAGTGTCCGGCGTGGGGTTTATCCTCATGACATGTGTCGCCGTCAGTGAAGGGGTTAAGTCATTTTACTGCAAGTAGACTTATTGGTGACATCTTCAAATTTCCCTGTACAAAATTCCTCGACGGTGACTTGAGTATTGAGTCATTGTTTTCCAATATTGTAACAAAAGAACTGGAATAAAAATATCTTTATCAAACATTGTGATATTTTCAAAGAAATAAAAAATTCTGGTATAACAAATGTAATTTAGGAATTTAATAAGTATCAAATTTTCAAATTTATTTCTCATGTTAGGTACCCACAGCTTTCACAATATCTTTACTTGTTCTTTTAATTAAAAAATGACATAAGTTTCTGGTTTGCTTGATAGAAGACATTGGTTAAACGATAAATATTTACAAATTCGAATATAGGATGATGAATACACCTACCTAATCATTCATAAGGAATTATTTAAAATAAAAATAATTTATACTCTCAAAGTTTGAACCAAAATTTCACAACCATCTAGTAATTAAAAATCCAGAAAAAATGGAGGAAAATCGCACTTTTAACTTCCAATTGACAAATTCTACCTTTTACACAGTTTAGTGAAGAGAAGAACAGAAGGTAAAAAGAAAGAAAGGTATATATATACCTACATCCACAATTTCAACCCAAATATAAAACTAGACTAATAAATATATTAAAATGCTTACGAACTAAATTATTAGGTTTTCAAGAAAAAGAATGTTTCTTATTTTTGGAACTTAGACTTGATTTATGGACTGAAAATGATTTAAATGGTCCTCAAGCCTTGATTAAATAGCTCAAGCATTAGTCAAGCACCTTCAATTGTGGCCCTCGAAATTTCCGTAGAAAGAAAACTTACATAATTAGAAACAAATCGTCACATCAAAATATGCTTTAATCAGCATTTATATTTGAAATGATATATTTAAACGTTTTATTTGACCATAACTAATAATGAAAAACATTATTCATTTACGTGATACGTTACACAAGTACCCGACGTAAGGTAAAAAAAAATTAAAAAGCAAATTTTAGTATTTTGTGTGATTAAATAAATTAATATAGGTTTTAATGTCTTTAATTGTTTTATTTTATCAAATGCATTCAAATTTTTAGTGTGACATTTTGAATTTTCGTTAAATTGAAATCCATGGGTATCAGAAATCTGTGCTCCAGATTCGTGCCCTGCTTCTTGTCTGGGGAAATAATTCACAACCACTTGAAATGCAGTCAGAAAAAAACTTGAATGAGATACCAGCATGGTAAAACTTTCCTGGCAAATATTATTACGGAGGATGAAACCCCAATCAATAGGTATTTGTCGAAACAAAGCGTGAGTCAGCAGAGTGAAAACTAGATGAAGAGAAGATATCTTTGAAGATTCGAACGCGGACATATCGTGGACAAACGAAGATGTTTTCCATTTTCTGGGATCATAAAGATGCTATTTTTATGGATTTCGCGGATAAAGGCATCACTATCAACGATGGATATTACAGCCAATTCAAGGAAATCAACAGAATGAACAAACGGAAGCAGAAGAACACGCAACTATGGTTTCTCTACGTCAATGCGCTAGTACCCACAGCGGACATTTCTCGGGCTATAATTGAAGGTGCTGGACGAGTGCTTGTGGATTATTTGTCACCGACCGATTTTACTTCTTAATACACCTTAAGAAACATATCAGAGGCATCCAGTTTGGATTCTAAGACGATTTAAAGGTTGTCGTATGCTAATCTCGCCGCATGCCAATCAAAACTTTTTAAAAAAGATGTTTTCTGAGTTGGTCATTCGTTGGCGGAAGTGTTGAAAAAATGATGCCTACATACGATAAGTTTGTTTTGTTATATTTTGATACTTATTGAACGTACCACGTATACTGTTTTATCTTTTATTATAAACCATAGTAAATCAATAATTATGAAAATAAATAAGACAAATATAATTTAGCAATATCTATTAAAATCCGTGATAAACAACTGTAAAAAGTTATTTTTACAGTTGAGAAAACTTTAAAGTTAAATATAACTATTTAATCAATTAACAAACTAAAAATGTTGAAGAATAAAAAAATAATCCAATACATTTAGAGACAACATAAAAAGTAATGGCGTAGATTAAGCCGTTTTTGTAAAAAGAAAATCGCTTTATGAACGATTTTCTTGAGTTAGCTTGGCTAACCGACTTTGCTGGAGCAATATCATTTTCAGTTCGTTCATGCTTATCTTTCCGTCATGGTTCACGTCCCATTCATTCAAAATGATTTGTCGGAAAAATTCCATATCATTTTTGTCATAATCCTGCAAAAAAAGAGTTCGAGTTAGAAATTTGTATTCTAATTTCAGTACAAAAAAAGGTTTACAAAAATTATTACAGAAAATATTTAAAATAATTAATATTTATTCTTTAGAAATAATAACTTCTGAAAAAAACATAAAGAATGTCGATCGGCAAAACAAAATTTATTCAAATAAAATAATATTAAATTATAATTACTTATATTTTATTAATTATGGAATGTTATCCTGTTAGAGGCAGAGGCGTTATTTAACTTTATAAACAGTTGTAATTGATAATTGTTTCGAAATTTATACATTAATTAAAGTTTGAAGACGAGTTCATTTTCTTCGAGGTCATTGTAAATCTTTTGAAGACTGAGTTTAAAAATTACTCGAGGCAAAGTGATTTTCTATTGCATTGAATGGTTAGAAAAAGGAATAGTATCACCCGTACAGATGTCGTAGAATAAACTAAATATACGGTGTAATAGTATACTTTTTTAATTTCAAGCAAATAAAAGAACAGGCATATAATAAAAAAATAATTACTAAAATCCACAAATAAATAATACAACCAAGAAAAAGATGTGCATGATCGCAATAAAATGAAATGTGTCAGTAGGAAAAATAAGTTTACATTCGTAGGAAAAAGTGGAAATAATTAAGTAAAATATTCAATGACTCATTCATTTGCTTTTTCCATTCTTTTTATTAACTTACTTTCTATATATATATATATATATATCCATGGAATTTAGAAACCTATTTTTGAAGATCTTTTACTGAATCAATTTTCTCTAAACTTTGCACATTCACTCATTTTCGATGACAATAAATGATGTGAAAATTTGATCAAAAAGACTTTTTAGGGTCTCAAAATGGAAACAAAACGGTCCCAATGGAGTTGTTGAACAATATTAGCATAAATATATCTACTTATAAATTATAAGTAGTTTATATAAAAAAAGTATAAATTATTATTTGTGAAATTAAATATTATTTTAAAAAAAGAATATCGAAATGGCCAATGGATCAATAATATGTTGTTTATCGGTATTAGTAATGTTAAGTGATGGAGTATTTATTGGCATGATATGCCCTACAAAATGGAGATTGGGGATTAATTTCTATTACTATTACGATTCAAGTCGCTTTTCAATCCTGCATCAACCGTAGTTGAATTTATCATCGTATCTCAACGACACACCAAAAACGATTTTATCATTGAATTTGTTTAAAAGATGCCCAAAAAACACGAGTTTTATCCAGCTAAATAGGTGTTTAAATCAAATATACATGATTTACCAGCAGTTTATTTGCATATCGATTTCAGGTGATTTGTTAAGTATGGTTGTGCATTATCATTTGTACCTGAATTACGTCAACAGCGGACTGATTCATAGCGGCGCAACATTTCAGGTGTGTCCAAAAGATAATAAAAAAATTCTCTTCTCCAAGTAGAGTTCTACCAACATAAAGAATGGATATAATTTTTTTGATTTATTAATATTCCAAAAAAATATGTTTTTCGATTATCTGTTTAGTAATTTCATGTTTAAATGATCGCAAAATTAATTCTATAGTCAAATGGTTAATTATAACCAGTATTGGAGCGATATTCATGTTTAATTAAGGAAAAGGGTATAGACTGAGTTATGCTAACATTTTGCATTGAAAGTTAAAATAATCGAACTGTTCCATTAAATGCAATGTTTTTTTGCTGTAAAGACCGAAGGGACATTTTGTATCGATAACGTATCCCTAAGATATTTTAATCGAAATTCTAAAACGATCAAACTCTTAATTATTGAGATCCTAACAGTTGAGAGGTGGCTTTGACAAAGAGAGCCTACAATAAACAAGGAACTGAAGCTCATATCTCAAACACTTGTTTCGATCATAAAACTCATTTGATGATCAATGACCTATTAAACAACTTATATATTACAAATTTTCGACTGTGTTCATATCACAAAACATACTTGGGGACTATTACATTGGTAACCTGTGCTAAGCCAGACTGACTTAATTCGAGGTGATGTCCCTGGGAAACTAGGGAATTTTGAAACCTCTCTGCTAATGTACCCGAAGCTTGCTTTGTTGGATTTTCTAATCAGCAAAATAAGAGTAGTGTGGACTTGCAATCCACTACTGGAAAGATTATGCTATTCTGAGTGGGATTATGAAAAACATGTAATGTTGGGGCCTAAATATGTAGAGTGCTTGAACACGAGACTCCGACTCAAGCTCCCAAAAAAACTCTAATAGTTATTAATCCTGGAGCTCTATGCCGATGGGAGGGAGGAGCTCTACTCATGTGACCAGAAAGATTACGCAAATAATATTCTGATTTTCTCTTTTATTTTCTATGATAAAATTTCACATTTATTGAAAGTGTTTTGCATTTTAAAATGGTCATACTAAAATTTGGTAGTGATATATTCTATCTGAAAGCGATAGCATAAAATTTATAAAACGTAAATAAAATGAGCAGACCACCAGGTTTTTTTTTATTTTCATCATAGAATAAATATGTTATAAAATGAATGCCAATGTAAAAGAAAGAATTTTCAAAACTATAAAATAATATTGACTGACAAATAAGAAATTTTATTCTTATTTATACTAATTAAATAAGAATAGATAGTGAAACAAGCATTTGATAAATATTTTTTCCTATAATTTCTGTAAACCAACATCTTTTTTCAGCTGTATTCATATGCTTATGATTTATTATCTTCTTTCCCTTCATGTAGCCACCAACTTATCGGCATAAAACGTCAAAATCTTGTCTCACGACTCGACCGCGTTGAACCTCGTTTTATTAACCTCTCCAATGTATTAATCATTAAAAAATTCTACAGAGAATTTGGTTAATTTATGAAAATTTATTCATCCACATTTTATTGGTCATATAATTTAATGAACGTTTCCCATTCATATAATTGTATATTATATATAAATATAAATAAATTCACGGTTTTATTGATTTAATCATGTCTAATTAAACTAAATGCTTGTTTTGTTATTCAATTATATATCTTATAAAGAAACAGAACATAAAATAAATAATAAAACTTGTTGTCAGATAATAAAAAGAATATAATTTACGATATCAGATAAAATATGAAATAATAAGAGACAGAATTTATTATATATTTTTCAAATGAGTATATTATATGTATAATAAAAACAATGGAAATTCATTATTTTTCCCAAAACAAACGGTCCTCACTATTACTGCATCTTCAGTGTAGAGAATTAAAGTGATTACTAACAGAGCCGTATTAAGGAAAAATTGCGCCCTGTGCGAAGTTCAAATCTGGCGCCCCCAGTGCGAAAAAGATTCACTACTACAAATTATGCCTTAAAAGAATTAAATTGACTTTTGATGTTCGTATTCACAGGCTCTATGACGCAGCATTGATGCTTAAGCCTTGCATCACCCAGCTATAAGAAAACATCAATTTATTCGGATAAATTCATGGATGCTTTGCCATTAAACAAAAAAAGACTACTATAATTATTATTATAAAGTGATTAGCCTACAGAGATCTGATCAGTCAAAATTGGTCATTTTGCGATTTTGGCGCCCATGCGCCCGGTGCGGCCGCACCGCCCTCACTACGGCTCTGATTACTAATTATATATTTGAAATATTATTACGTCATACGCTTGATCAAAATGCGCCTTTGTTGTAGTAGTTAATCATAGACATTTGATCTAGGGTGACTAGATGCTTCAAACTAGTAGGATGACAATTATTGATAAAAACACGAACAAAATCCGGACAGTTATATATTTCGTTGATTCCCCTGCGTTAGATTAAATAAGAGATATTTTCTTACAATATTTATATTAAAAAGGTGTACATTTTTGGGATGACAACAGGTTAAGCTGACAGAAATTTTTATAAGTTGTCATTGTACAGAATTTGAATTTAAAATATTTATTTAAAATTAAATTTCTCAAATTATTAATTGGATGATAATTTTATGAAAACCGGATTTTTTCAATTCCCACTCGGACGTCCAGGACAAGGATAAAAATGCGGACATGTCCAAGAAAATCCAGACGTATGGTCACTCTGTTTGATCCAATACAGAGTCTGAAATTATGATGACACTAATACATTACAAAACGATTTTTAAACATGATCCTTTGTTTTAAGTTAAATAAAATTTAATTCCTGTGTTATCAGTTGATGTGGATGGTTTCATCTTGCTCGAGAATTAATCAACCACTTCTAGCAATTTTTTGTGTGTAACAAACAAAAGAAATCAAAAAGAATTTAAAACACAAAATGGATTTTAATCAGACACTGGCACAGGGATGAGAAGTACAATTTATTATTATACTATAACAATAGATAAATTAGTACATAATTTCACGTAGATCTCCTTAAGATAAGTTCAAACATATAAATATCACTTCAAAGATGGCGTTTAATAAACCAAAGGTGTTAAATAACATTTTGATTTTAAATCTTCCGTTACCCACAGTTCAGTACATAGTGGTTTAAAGTGACAACGAATTATCACATGAATAAATATAACATACAGTAATAAAAGTGACCTAAGGATTTAGAGGCCTAATTCGTTTATACTGAGTTTCTTGTTATATCAAAGAACCAACGTCAAGTAATGTAATCTTAGAGTTTAAAGTTTAAAATATTCGAAATCAAAATAAATCAAAATAAAAATGGTCCAAAGACAATATTTAATATTCATCAGTTATTTTCTTTTATTTCATTTATTTATAATATATGAAAGTTAAACTTATCAAATATGAAAATTTTCAACGTGAACTTTTTAATTTAAAATTTATCTACTATAGGTTTCAATATATCAATATATTGGTATCAATACATTTCAATATATCTTTTGTCTATGGGAAAAAGTACCTGTTGTGTCCTGTATGAATTCGTATGGCTGGCTAGCCGTACCATAGTTTTTACCTGGGTTCTTTTCGTCATTCCCCGGCACCACTAAATTGGGTGATTGTTTCCGCCTCCTTATATACCTTATACCTTAAAACTCATCGTCTGATGATTCTTCTGCTGAAGATTAGTACTTATCTTCATTGTTAAGATGCTCAACTCTATCAGCGTAAGATTCATGTATCTCGTCGAGGACTGCTGGATCGAATTCTTCTATATTGTTTCACATTTGGAATTCTTCCATACCGTTGGGTTCTTCCATGTTTAGTATGGAGTCCATTGGTGCTTCTTCTTCCTTTATTTCGATCCGGTTAAGTCTTCGGATCCCTCGACATTTCCCATCTCTGTGAAATACCCATTGTGTTGAAGAGTACTTGACGTTGGATACCGAACGCGCTATCGTAATGCACTTAAAAGTCTTCAGTGGGATCGTCAGGCTGGTCAGAATACTGGTACTGCTCTTTGGCCTTGTTCAAATACACCCTACCTGGAAGGTGTAGAGCAGTACCGTTGTATTTGGAATGGGTCTCTTACACGCTTCTACCAAGGACTTATAACGATCCAGTTTCTTCATGTTACTGTTCTCCATATTCCTATTTCAATACATTTCAATATATCCCATCTTCCAGACAACAATATTTTTAAACTTGATGATACATTCATATAATTTATTTCCTTCCTTTTAATTTAATTTTTCTTTCTCATTCAGAAAACACATTGCCAGGATGATTTTCAACTTATTTATAGAAGGAATTAAGGCGCGAATTTCTCCATGAGTTTTGGTAACATCATTGTGATCTTTCATTAAACTGTTTCTACTATATCTCAGTAGTAAACCAATCGCTCTTTTCAATGTTATTCCAAAAATGGGCATTTAGCTTTCACATCAATGGTAACATTGTGAGTCCATAACAATTAGGAAGCCAATCCCCTCTTTTTTTAGGAGGTAAAAGGTTTGTAATATTTTTTTAAAAGAAGGAATATTTGTAAAATAACAAAAAATGTTAAGATCTTTCAAAATATTTTGATTTTTCTTTATATTAAAAACAATTGTTGAAATACTTTTTTAATTTTAATAAGGTACTATTCAATTGTTTCTAAAGATTCTATGATTATTTATATGGTCCAAAAATAGATAATAAAAATTTAAAAATTTAAACTCATATATATATATATATATATATATAT
>MQRK01223218.1:0-10328 GCA_001938485.1 Girardia tigrina | reverse complement strand
CGCGACCGTTGCCATGGTAACCGCGACCGTTGCTATGGTAATCGGGTCGGTTGCCATGGTAACCACGATAACCCATACCGTTGCCATGGTTACGGCCAGGGGGGGGGTGTAGGCCGAATTCCCATTTTCTCCCTACTCACATTTGGCATGGGGAATGCCGGTCTTACCGTAATTTTATTTAACTGTCGAAAATCGACACATAGTAGGATGTCTTGTTTCTTTTTTTTCCATACACACACCTGAGGGAAGTTCCATGGAGAACTACCTTTTCAATTATACCGTTTTCCTCAAAATTTCTAATGACATCTAGTTTCTCTTCAAAATGTTGTGGCAGTCGATAAGGCTTCACTAAGACTGGTTCTCCACGAGTTTTTATTTTGTGTTTCGTTAAGGAAGTTTTCCCAACATCCCACTTGTCAGCCATGAATATTGATTTAAATTCTGTTAATAGTCTCATTAGTTCGTTGTCAACTTTGGTGTTAAATATTTCTTTAATTCTCTTTAGTCTGTCATCATCTATTGGACTATCTCTAATCATCCATATGTCACTTGAATCTATAATTTCCTTCTTTAGTTTTATTCCAAATTGGTCCAAAAAGTCAACTCCTGCTATCATTAATGGGTTGAATTCTTTGACTACATAAAACTCTATATTTTTTTGTACTCCTTCAATTATTACTTTTAATTTAACAACTCCATAATTTAAAAGTTCTGAATCATTTGCACAATGAATGCGTTTACTCATTTTTTCTATCTGAACATCTTTCATATTTTTAAGTATATCTGCTTTAACAACATTTACTTTGGCACCGGTATCCAAAAGACATTCAACATTCATATTCTTTGTATTAAATTCAATGCTTGGTCTTCCATTCAATTTGTCATATCTAATATTGAGCTTTGATATTTTCAACATTTCTTCTTGTTTCAACTTTTGCGATTTTGTCTTTATCTTCTTATCAAAACAGTATGTTTCAAATTCTTCTTTCCAACAATCTAATTCACAAACTTTGAGAGGGGTATCTTCAATCACACAATCACACATACAGTCATACATACCATTACATACACAATCACATACATACACATTTTTACTTTTTAGTGAAGCACACTGATCACCTCTCCTTGTGATCGTGCATCCTCGTTTCCCCGGTCTTTGTCGTATACATGTCTATTATCTGCAAACGTTCTTTGCCTCGAGTTTCCTTCATTTAATCGTGTTTCTTCATATTCGTTGTAATCGTTTTCATCATGTATTTCTGCAATATCATATCTTCGATTTTGATACCTCTGGTGATTTCGTGGGTTATTTGTTCTTTGCCATTCATTTTTCCTGGCATAATGGTCTCTTTCTTTAAATATATTCTTGTTCATGTAGCATTGCGTCATGATATGGCCATTTTTATTGCAATAAGAACACTTTATATTTGGATAGTTTCTTCTGATGTGTCCTTCTTCGTGGCATGCCCAGCATTTTACAACTTTTGAATATGTATTTCTCGGTTTGTATTCGTTATTTCTTTGATTAGTGTAACTATTTTCGATATTTCTTTGTTGGTTGCGTTCTATATAGTGTGGTTTACGTTTGCCTACCGTTTTCCATTCATCATGTTTGCCTACCGTATTGTATGCCTCAACTGTTTCTTCTTTTCCATTTTGCGTAGTTCATACATATTTGAAACTACATCTTTTATGTTCTTTGTTTCGGTAGCTCCTCTCAATTTCAATTCTCTTTTCATCTCATAATCGTCAACCATATTCATGCAAACAAGGTTGAGAAGCTTTTTCTTAGAAAGTTTACTTTCTGTTAATATTGTTACTAATTCTTCAGCTTTTTTGAAAGTTTCTTCTGGATCTGAAGATCCCCACCGGAGATTTAAAATATCCTTCATTGTGTCGAGCAAAGATTTTTCTTTCACAAATGCCGTTTTAAGTTTTTCTTTATACATATTTCCATCTGCTTCTGAAAATTTTGGGATCGCTGATGGAGTCATGAAGATCGTCACCATCACTTATCTTCTATCTTCTGTTATACCCATAATATCCGCATAACGTTCGAAATTTTTTATGAAGTCATCTAATTTTGACTCGGATCCGTCAAATTTTTCGTGTCCCATAATGTTCGTTGTCACATGAGCTGTGGTCGCCATATTAACAACATCAATATGAGGTTTACAACATTTATTAATATTACAAGCGCATTCACTATTTGACATCTCTCTTGATCAATATTTTTTTCTGCCTTCAAACTAATTAAATTCAATAAATGAAAATCTGTTAATAGAAATTATTAATTATAAAGAATCTAATTGGTTAAAATTAAATATAAACATTTTTTTAAAAATAGAACATATTAAATTAATATATTAAAATTTTTAATTACATTAAAAATAAATAATACATGCAATAATTATTTAAAAATCTTTTTACTTTAAAATTAAATTATTTTTAATTAGTATGAATCAAAGAAAATATCAATCATCCATCTGTATAGGAGAGGCACAATCCGAATCAACATTCTACATGCACAATATCAACACATAATTCAAAACATTCGGAATTATCACAAGATAATAAATAATGATTTTACGCTCACCGCTCATGTACCAACATGATATCTAAAATAGGTTATTTTTATCGATATAGATTTTCATTATAAATTAAGAATTTTTTATTTCAAATTGAGATTTGATATTTTAGAAACCGTTAAGGTTTGGAAACTGAAAATATTTGTAAAATAAAAAAAATTAAAATAAATAAATTCCTTACCCTCCTAAAAAATTAAATTATATAAAAAAATAATAATAAACATTTTAAATTAAATTGTGTCGATAAATCCAACCATAACTTCCTTTTTGTTTGAGCTCAATGCTCAGGGACTCAAGGTAGTTAATAGGGATAGTATGCAACAGTATTAATATTATTATTATTGAATAAGCAGTATTACTAATATTGATAATATCATTTTAGTATTATTATTTATTATATTTATAATTAAAATTATGACTATTTCATTATTAACATTATTATTTTAGTATTATTATTATAATTAGTATTATTTTTTTAATTTATATTATCATTAGTATTATTATTATATTTACTGTTGTTTATTATTACTATTTTTTCATATAATTTAATTTTTTAGGAGGGTAAGGAATTTATTTATTTTAATTTTTTTTTATTTTACAAATATTTTCAGTTTCCAAACCTTAACAAAACCTAGATTCATTTATCTTTTTAATGGAAATTTTTTTTAGTTCTTTACATAATTAATTAATGTCAGAATTAAAAGGTTACAACCGAACACCGATTTTCCCATATTTTTCCTTGTTTAAATGCACTTGTAATACTATTAACAATATATTTTTTGTCCACTTGATGGACAACTCTGGAATTAATGTCAACACCACAGAAAATATTACAAATAAATCATTCAAAAATTAACACACTGATCAAAAACACAAAGCAACAGAAAACTTTATTACACATGGAAAACACAAGACTTACTATTAACACCAATTTAAATACTTGATAATTAAAATTTTTGAATTTTTATTCACTGCAATTTATTTTCAACCAGCATTGGCAAGGCAACGACAAAATGAGAACAAAATGTTTAAAATAAAATTGGACTAAAATATGAAATTCGGGTAAAAATAGATTAAATTAATGTGTATTACAATTTCCAAGAAATATTTTTGGTTGAATATGTTTAATTTGTAAAGATAAAATAAATAAATAAACACAAGAAAAGTCAAACATTTACTTCCTTAAACTTCTTAACAAAAATTAAAAAAAACGAACAATGTCATAAATTACAGCACATTATAAAAATAATCTAGACCCTGGCCGATCTCCCAAATAGATATTCCTACACCTAATTTTTCTGCCAATTGAACTCTCAATTTCACTGATTCGACTGTTGGATACCACAGAAACCCAGTCGAACCATCCGGATACCTTAAATTGAATTTTCAAATCTCAATAAGATCCAATATATAAGAACTTGATTCGAAATTCATGTTCTTTGACATCTTTGTGCCATATTGTTTCAACATTGTGAACATTTTTCAAAAGATCAATAAATCTAGATGGATTTTGTTTATAGAGTGCCGGGATTATTTACACTTACTCATGTCTAACAACGGCTTTATTTTCTAAATTGCTATATAAATATCCATAAAAATTGAGACCCATCAATATTTTTGATCTGAGATACGTGTTGTTTTTGGGTTCCAGTATTTGAACACATCTTTTCATCCAATCTAGGGGAGCATTGGGTCCAGGACTAAAGTTTTACAAATAAAACAGAGATTAAAAAAAATACTTCGACGAAATCATTTCTCTAAATACATTTGTAAAATTTAAAATATAGGTCTGTCCAGAAAGTTTAGGCCGATGGTTTTCTATAAAAATATAGTGAACGTATTGATAAATGTCTATGATATTTACAGCATATATAACATGTACCCTGTTTTATGATTATAAGGTACCACTGCTTACTTAGGTGCCACCTTATTAAATTTTTTGGACCCTGAAATTTTATGTTTTTTCCTCTTAGGTGCCATCTTATTATATGTTTTTATACTTTATTATACACTGCAATTTAAACTGGATGTTGTTAATTACGCTCTAAATTCTTCACATTCAAAGACAGCTGAACATTTCAAAGTTCATCGCAATCAAATTCAACGATGGAAGAACGAGAAGGATCTCATGGAAGCCAAAGGAAATAAGGAAGCAAAAGTTGTTAAGATAATTCAACCGATTAAATGGCCAGAATTGGAA
This sequence comes from Girardia tigrina, assembly GCA_001938485.1. NCBI lineage: Eukaryota > Metazoa > Platyhelminthes > Tricladida > Dugesiidae > Girardia > Girardia tigrina. The sequence continues at coordinate 5,540 of MQRK01223218.1, read as the reverse complement.
GTAAAATTAAAAGAATGGGTGCTGAAACAAAGAAAAGAAGGATATGTTGTTTCCGTAACATCAATTTTAAGTGAAGCAAGAGGAATGGCTGTACGAATGAAAATTAAAGATTTTAAAGGTTCTAAATTTTGGATTAGTAGCTTCATGAAGAGAAATAGACTTACCGTGCGTGCAGTAAGTTCAGTTGGTCAGAAACATCACTGATGATTGGGAACAGCAAATGATGAATTTTGTTTCAAAAAACAAAGAAGCATATTCTTTTCAATACATTGGTAACATGGACGAAGTTCCTGTAACGTTTGATATGCCATCAAAATTTACTGTTCACCAAAAAGATTCTTCTGATGTTCGCGTCGCAACAACTGGTGATGAAAAATCTCGATTTACAGTCGTTTTATGGGTTACTGCTAATGGCTATAAATTGCCCGCATATGTCATTTTCCACCGCAAAACAATACCAAAAAGATCGTTTCCACAAAATGTTATCGTATCAGCTAATTGAAAATCTTGGATGATATCCAGTGAAACTCTTCTGTGGTTTGAAAAAGTATGGTTGAGAAGAAGAATGGCATTTTTTAATCCAAAGTCACTTCTTATGCTAGATTCTGCTCCTGGACATCGAACTACTGAAGTCAAATCGAAATTTGTTGCAAATGGAACCTTAATGGCCATGATTCCCGGTGGATTAACGAAAAGATTACAAGTTTTGGATATCAGTATCAACAAATCATTAAAAGCTCATTTACGTCGTCGTTGGGAAAATTGGATGATTAATGGTTATAAGCAATATACGAAATCAGGAAATTTGAAGAGAGCTTCATGCGAATAGATTTGTCAATGGATATCAGAGTCATGGGATTAAGTTCCAGTTTCTGCCATCAAAAATGGCTTCAAGAAGACCACAATCAATTTTAATCCGAATGAACACGAAGACGTTGAAGATGTAGTTATTGAGGAAAGCGATGAAGAATCTGAAGAATCAAAAGATGAGGTAGATGAAGATCAAGGTATTCGTGAACATGAAAATAATTTTTTTTTCATTCGTTGAATGAAAATAATTTTGGTAGTGAAGATGAAGATTATGATGATTAAAAAATATAATTGAAAAAGATGGAAATTTTTTTAAATTTTTGTTTCGTTTTACTAAGGTGCCACTTTTAACTAAGGTTCCACTGTTTACTAAGGTGCTTTCGGGTAAAATTTTGTCTTTTAAAATCTACTAAGGTGCCACCATATAAAACAGGGTACATATTAGGTTGACACAAAAGAAATGTTTTTAATGTATTTAATATTCATTGTTTGAAATATTTAGAAAATCATTAATAAATAGATTCATATTTAAATTTACTTTAAAGCTTCAACTTTACTCTATATTTTGATACCAAGTATGGCATTATTGTTGTTAATTTATTTTTTTTAGAAATGTTAGAAAAGAAGGAAATGAGAACAATTTTATTCTACTATTTCAAACTAGGTCGAAAAGCGACAGAAACGGCTCAGAATATTAACAATCTATTTGGACAACATACCACTAATTTACGAACAGTACACCGTTGGTTTTCTAAGTTTCGTAGTGGCAACGAGAGCCTTGAAGATAAAGAACACGGTAGTCGACCATCACAAGTTGACCACAACCATTTGAAGAAGTTAATCAATGCCGACCCACATAAAAATTCACGGGAAGTCGCTCAAGAACTCAAAGTTCACCAATCAAGAGTTGTTCAACACCTGAAGAAAATCGGGAAAGTGAAAAAGCTGGACAAGTGGGTGCCGCACGAATTAAAAGAAAATAAAAAAATAGTCGTTTAAACGTGTGTTCTTCTCTGCTTTTACATAATCAAAACGACCCGTTTATGGATCGAATTATAACGTGCGATGAAAAATGGATCCTATATGACAACCGGCGATGTTCAGCTCAGTGGTTGGATTTCAATGAGACTCCAAAGCCTTTCCCAAAGCAAAAAAAATTACACCAAAAAAGTCATGGTAACTGTTTGGTGTTTAATCCATGCACGGTTTAATTCATTACAGCTTCCTAAAACAAGGTGAAACAATTACAGCGGAAAAGTATTGCCAGCAAATTGACAAAATGCACCAAGATCTACAAAAAACGGCCGCCATTACTCAATAGAAAGGGGTCAATTCTTCTGCATGACAACGCTCGTCACATGTTGCAAGAAAGACTATGCTGAAGTTACATGAAACTTTGCCTCATCCACCGTACTCACCAGAATTTTCTCCTACAGACTATCACCTTTTCAAACATTTCAGCCAGTTCCTTCGCGAAAAATGCTTCAGAAACCCAGGAGATGCTGAAAGAGCTTTGGACGACTTCATCACCTCTAGAACTCCAGAATTTTATGAAACTGGAATAAAAAAAACTTGTTACCCGTTGGCAACAGTGTGTTCAATGTAATAGTTTTTACTTTGATTAATAAAGGTAATTCTAAAGAAAGTTATGTTCATTTAAAGTTGACGGTTAAAAAACGACATTTCTTTTGCATTAACTAATATGTGAATGATTTTGTAAAATATAATTCAAAAATAATCAATTTTTCCTTTTTAGGGAGACTAATTTCAAAATATCAGTTAACAAATTGTTTTTAAATAAATATTATTTTGCAATATTGTTTGAAAGTTGTATTTTCATTGCGTTAAAATGAATTTGAGTCAACGTGATATTCGAATGATGATATATTACTGCTGGAAACGTAATTTGAATCCCCCGATATATGTAAATAGATTAATGCAGCACTTGGAAGTGGTGCTGTTAGTGAGAGCACTTGCTGTCGATGGGTTTACATTTATACAGTTTAACAACGGCAATTTTAATGTGGAAGATCTACAGCGCTCTGGAACGCCGTCAATGAACATTGATGACGCTATATTGCAACAGCTGGATTTGGATAACTATAACATATGTCGCTCCATAGCACTTGAGTTGGCCATTTCCCCGGAGACAGCTCGAAATGATCTCATTCAGATGGGGAAAAGGTACCTGTATAATCGATGGATCCCACGTCTACTGTCTCCTGAATAAATGGGTAATAGAGAAAGAATATGCAACGAACTGTTAGCAAAGCAATCGGCTTTTGATTTTCTCCACAATGAAAACCGCCCTCCGAGGACGAAATTAAAACTCCACGGAAGAAGTTCAAGTAGTGTTGGAACGTTGGATTGAAGAGAAACCTCACAGTCTCTTCACCAAAGGAATTAGAAAACTCCCAGAACGGTGGGAGAAGTGCGTGGCTCACAATGGACAATACTTTGAACACATTAGAGATGATGATGAAAATAACAATAAATGCTTATCTTTCACTTGCCTATAAATCGGTCAAGACTTTCTGGACAGACCTGTATCGCGCATTATAAAATGATGTTGGGAACATTCAATTAACCTCGAAACAAGTTTACGATTTATTTTCATATAAGTATATATAATTCATTTATCAAACCTGCCTAAAATTATTTAAGTCAATGTTGTTTGAACGCTTTTTGAGTACTTTGAGAATGCTGAATTCGAAAATGAAATTTTCAGATTCGGCTCTAGTTTTAGAGATAATTGCCATTTACGAACATAACGATCTCTCCCAATGCAAATTTAGTGTGATAAAACTGTAATAACTTTTGGTTTATCTGACTCTTAAAAAAGTCTTAGGTAATAAAATATCTCTGATAATTATTATCCTATTAAGTATAAAAGAATTAAATTTTCAAATTGTTTTACTTGCACTACTTAAGTCTGTTCGAGAAAATAAATGAACTTTTAGCATCTATACATAATGGTACGAAACCTTTCATATTTCAATCAAAAGAATAATTACTCTATTCTTAGGGGAACTATCGTATTATCAAATCAAATACTGGTTTTAATAGAAGTTTTTAAATGTGCTATCATGATAACTGTTATGCTTCTTTTCATACTGCTTACTCTACAGAACTTTAGGAAGAATATAAAAAAATAAAATTGCATTGCTGAAAATCAGTTATCATGAACGTATGCGTTGAACTAAGCACAGTGAATTTGTTAAGACAGCGATCTAGATACATAAAATACACATTTTATGTTCCTCGGAGATTACAGGAACAAAAAAGATCATTAGAAAAAGCTTTATGCCTAGAAGAGACAGATAATTGATGAAGATGTGAATATAATCAACAAATAACTGGTTTACAAAAATAAAATTATTATCCCACTTGTTCATGCTTAAGCTAGGATTTGTGGAGCAATTAGCTAAGGTTTTGGATTAATCGGACAATTGCTTCAAGTACTTTTGTAGATTTATCCCTGGACTGAGAATGTTAAAACTAACACCAGGAATTTTTGATGGTTCATTGATTCAAAAACTCATGAGCGATTCAAATTTTACAAAACTCATAAATGGCACTAAAGCTTCTGGAAAAAGTTTTCTCTGTAGTGACGAACGTCTTTGGTGGTAACAGAGCAGACAATTATGAAGAACTACTACAAGTTATAAACTTGGAGATTTCAGTGAGGAACAAGGAGAGAAGTTCCACCAGGATATGGAGACGAGGGAGGAGAGATCGAGACATATGGGATATACACGTGATAGTGGACTACTGTTGGATTTTTCTGATGACGAAAACAAAAGAAATCGTAAAATTTTTTTGAAGCATTTGCAGTAATAACAATTAATTAATTAAATAATACATGACTATTTTCTGACATTTATATGTCTTTCAATTATTTACGACTGTTTAGTTACTAGTTGCAATATAAATCATGATATTCTTAAATTTCTAAACGATTTTCAAACATTTCATATAATTTAATTAATTAAGAATCAAACAAACGATAGCAAGTGGGTAAAAATATAATAAGAAAACCATTAAAAAATTTATTTTAGTAATTAATTATTCCCATCAGACTAAATGAACCTGTTAGCCGAGGAACTCCCTTTTTATTTACGCACATACAACGGGCGCGACATCTTTCACTGGGACGTGTCAGTACGTCATGCCCGGAGGACGTAATTTCATATTATTATTTTTTTTATTTATGCTTAAAATAAATGAAAAAACTATGAAATATATATTTTTCTCGTTTGTTTATATACAGAGCACAAAGGAAAATACAAAATTACAAATAAATAGAAAAGAGTACGAACAAAAAAATGGAAGCATCGAATTAAAATAAACTTTACAAACAATTATAAAGATCACAAAAAATATTCATTTTGCAAGAAAGTATTATAACAATGTATTCTAAAATGAAAAAGTTGGAAATATAAAAAATATAAGTATATAATATTTAATACGAAAATAGGAAGGTAAGTGTAAGCACGTGCCGTCACTGCTCACTCAGAACACGTCCACCACTCTCAATAGCAAACGGATTCTCCCCGTGTATTAAAATTCATGTCGAGACATTCATGGATGACTAATACCTTTGTTGTTCGAATATATACAGTAGCGCTCAAAAATAACCGGACGAAGTGAAAATTGGCTATATCTCTTGAATGGTATTAAATATATTAATGAAATTTTACCAAAATGTGTAGCTTAACAGTTTGATATCT
>MQRK01223202.1:6308-23048 GCA_001938485.1 Girardia tigrina | reverse complement strand
CAAATATAAATAATATTACTTACAGTTTCATAAATTTGCCAAATAATTGAAAATTAAAACAATAGTGGTAATTTAAACCTGATTTATAGAAAAAGTGATAATTATCTGACTCAGCCTAACATGGTGAAAATAATGATTTTGTGTTTTTTTTCAATTATAGCTATCATATTAATTTCTTTTATTTAAAATATTGTTATATAACATGAGTAATATATATATACTAAATTACAGAGATATATCTTAAATAATTTATTTAAAATATTGTTATATAACATGAGTAATATATATATACTAAATTACAGAGATATATCTTAAATAATAGAAAAGATAGGGCTTTATTTAAAAAAGTGATAATTATATGACTCAGACTGTATGTAGATGAAAGAGCCCATGAACGAAAAATAAGATCTTTGATCATATTTCTACGATATTTAGATTCACAAAAACTATTCGAGGTTGTATACAACCCCGTATCAATTTTCTTTCTGTAAATCTCAGTCTCATAAAAATCATTTTTTCTCTCAATTAAAAAATCCGGAAACGATAATATATTGTCATTCTCGGTCTCCAAAGTGAACTTCGCATTTGAATGTAAAGAATTCAAAAAAATTGAAAATGGAGAGATATCATTTACATTGTTAAAAATCAAAAAGATGTCATCAATATAGCATTTATAAGCTAGTGGCTTCTGACCACCAAATAAATCGATTTTATCTTCGATATTCAAAAGAAATATTGAAGCCAAAGTAGGAGCTAATGATAAACCCATACCTACTCCATCAACCTGTTTTTATCAGTCGTTGTTGAACAAAAAATGGACATCTGACGTGACAAAACTTAACAATTCACGTAATGCAACTTCATCAAGCATATTATGATAATTACTATTGCTTCTCCCAAGATTGCAGCACAAGTCTATCGTCTCCTTTAATGGAACATTTGTAAATAAACTCACAACATCAAAAGATGTCATGATTTCATCGGTATTTTTAACATTAAATTTGCTATAAATTCTGCAAATTCAAATCTATACAGTCATGAAAAACTGTTTGGAATTAAAGGTTTCAACATGGTATCTGAATATTTCGCTATCTCATATTGTGATGTTCTAATTATCGACAATACCGAACGCATAGGAACACCTTCTTTTTGTACCTTTGGCTGACCATAAAGTTAGGCAGGTTGAGAACCCACTGGACGTCATTGATCTGCAAATAAATTGAGAAATTTAGGAAAAATGAAAAATATCCTACGTTGAAGGATGATGATTTTTTGTGTTCATTATTGTTAAAATTGTCGACAGATAATCATTTAAATAAAAAAAAGTGGCAGAATAATTTAATTAAAGTGTTTAAATAATTTAATAATTAGTATTTTTTTAGAAAATCAATAAATAAAAATTTATTAAACAAATTAATACATAAATATCGTTAAAATTTTTAGTCTGGAGGATTAAGATTAGTATTTTGGAAATACCGAGGCATTATTAATAAACAGAATATTCCATTTACAAAAGAAATGAAAAGATAAATAATCATCTGAAATTTATCCATTTTGTTTGCGAGATCGCGGTAAATGTACTTCCTTATTTGTTGATCGCAAAAGTTGTCTGAGATGTTCATTTGAAAATCCTTAGGATAATCCGGAATTTTAGAATCAGTGACATTTGGCTTTGAAAGGTTTTCATTTGAAGAGTGTAAATCAGGCTTCGCAGAAAATCTAAACGTCTTTGTGTTTCTATAACCAAAAGAATTGTTACATGAGTTACGATACTTCCTTAGTTCCATAATGGGACTATCAGTTACAAAATCAGGACATCGATACTGGTTATTTCCTGACTTGCATTTAGGTACGGATTTATAATATCGTACTTTGTTGTTGATTACAGCTAAAACTGTTGCTAAACTTAATAGGCCCAATTGATCAAGAAGATATATCCCTAGTAAATAGAAAAATAAATAATTTGAGGTAATAATAAATTATTTAATTTATCTAAAATATTGGAAAGTTAAGTCTGGGAAATGGAATACAGTAAGTAAGATATTAAAAAAGAAACAATAATTTTATCAATGAGGATGTAAATAGAGTAATAAAACCTTTATAATAGAAACAACACAATGCGGTTTCGCTTTTGTAAACAAAAAACTTAATAAACGAAAGATACGCTAGTGTTAAATTTATTTTTTGTGATAATATATTTCGACTGTTTTACCATCATCTTCAGATCACTGATTTTAAGTTTTTTTACTGGTTATATATGTGAAACGAATGACTGTGAATGACTTTTAAGTAAAATGAATCAAATACTCTTAACAAATTGGTCTATAGGGTCGTTTAATCACGAGTTCTTATTAAAAAAGCTTCTTACAACACTCCCACCCAATAATTTTTAAAGTGTTTCCACAGAATTTTGAAATCATTTATACTCAAATCACATTAATAAGTTTTTCTATGCCCAACAATATTACTCTTATCCACTTGGACTCGTTTATAGAAATGACGGACAATATCTCCAAAGTGTGTGGCATTGTAACCATTACACGAAGCTTTTTTAATAAAGACTTGTGATCCTAAAATTAATTTTCAAATGGCATTCTCAACAAATTTAGGAAGAGTTTTCGATTAATTTAACGTAATGTACTACATAATCATCGAATTCACATGTATAGCAGTAAAAAAGTTAAAAGTCAGTGTTCTTAAGATGACGATAAAACGGTTGAAATATATTATCACAAAAAGTATAATTGGAAATGGCGTATATTTTTTTTTAAATTACCTTTATTTTTTAAATTTATTCACAAAAAAATTTAATCTTATATTAATTTCGATTATAATAATCACTTGTAAGAGAACAATTTTTCTGTGTAGTCTTTATAGAAAACTTGGCTTCTTATTATTTAAGACCATATGCTACACTAAAAATCGGTAATTTAGTGCGATTATATGTTTAGGAATTTTGGAAGTGCTTTTCTTAAATATTAATATTTTAAAGATTTTAAATATAACATGTTAATGCGAATTTTGAACACATTTATATACAAACCATATATTATTTATTTATATTAAAATAACATATTCATATTTATAATACTTTAAATATTGAGATTTCTAAGAGAAAAATTATCAAGCAAGTTGAAGGGCCATGTTACCCTTACCTCTATTTACATTCATAAAATTATTATGTACAAGTCTTTCTACTTCCTGTTGGACTGTCAAGAAAAATTTGTCTTTTCTTAAAATAATCTTTTTCTACCGAATTACATATTTTAAATGATAGAAAACTTCTGTTTATTGTTACGTTTAATGGCATAATCCAGTCAATCTGGATTGTCTGTTGTAAAGTAATGAATAATGTCTTCTTCGCAGATTCATATTCTTGGTTAACCAAAATTGTATAAATTCTTTCAATGAAGAATAAAAGTGACATTTACATATAATGATGAAATGTTTTAAACGATGGTTTAAAATCTAGCAATAATATTCGATAAAAGAATATAAATGAAAAAAAAGTAATAAAACATTATACTATTATTATACTATTACACGTTTATATTATCATACTATTATACATTTACTATTATTAAATGATGATATTATTGAACAAAAATCTATGAAAACAATTTAAAGTTAATTTTACAAAATATCGGTAACAACAAAACTGAAATGATAATCTGATGCGATTAAAATGAAAAAAATTGTAAATTGTTTACCAAAATTGGAAATCAATTTGGAATTACAAATTAATTACTTACCGCAACTACAACAATTATTTTTTTTCCACTTCTCTAAATCCTCTTTAACGGGCATCCTTACTTCCGGCAATTCCAACAATAATCTACAACTACTAATATTTTCTCAATTTAAAATTCTATTTATTTTCGGTATTTCTTTTTTAAATTAAGAATCTCGCGACTGTCTTCATCGTTATCAGATCACAGTTTTAAGTTGAACATTTAAAAAATAGTTTTCGAATAAAATTTATTCTGACACGAAAATATACTGTTCGATTCTTCCAAATTATATTTGAATCCACCCCTGTTATTTGTCGTGCTGTGGTCTAATAACAAATCTTCATTCTGTCGTTCTGTTTTTTGTTTATTGTTGTTAATAATATTATTTACACGTTTATTATTTGTTTATCACCAGAAGATTTACAAACAACATTTACTCAATACAAAGAAGTCAGTGCATTTGTTGCATTTACATTTGATTATAACTTTGAGAAGATAATTTGAGAAAAAAATTGAAAAGAAATAATCCATATTTATTATTTTTTCTTTTTTTTGTATTTTATTGTTTTCTATTATTCTGTAATAACTTAATATATTCCTTTAACACGTCCACGGATAGTGACGGAAACAGCCCTCGTTCCCGTGATTCATGACATGACAATACGGCTTTTTTTTGTATTAAAAAAAATAAACATACAAGAGAGTAACTTGAAATATTTTGTCATTTCAGAAGTTTGCACAAACCTGTAAAAACCTGATAATAATCCGTAAAAAAAGCAATGTATCACATCACGAAGCCAAAAATTTTTTTGTGCCCATGAACGTGTTTATTTATTAAAATATTGCGTATATTTTTCAAATAGTGTATTTTTGTAACTTTTGTGAATTTTATTGCTTTTTTTACAAAAACGCATCTGTGGAGAAATAGCAATCGGAATTAAATACGATTTATTACTGGATTAATTAATTACGGGAACTTTGAGCCAGTAGTTTTCCGTTCAGAAAAAGAAATCTTTGCCATCAGCTTTGGCTTATCAACATCTTTTCAAAAATTTTCTATAATTTGATTCTAAAATTAAAATTTTATCCAAATGGGTGTGGTGAATATGAAGACCGAAAATCCGGTACCAAATAAAGAAATTCAACGGCTGGAAACGCATCTGAACTATCCTAAGGTATGTAACTAAAACTTGTTATATATTTTTAAAGAATTACAAAATTAAAAGTATAAAATTTATTAATATACACATTATTTTAACAAATATAAATTGAATTTAAATATTTATACTTTCTTTAAATTTTGAAATATATTATCATAAATAATAACATAAGAAGATTATTCCTATTCACAAAAAAGTAGTATAGCATGAGTTTCTAAAGTAAACATTAAATTAAAACTAATTAGAAACGGATTAATTTTATTATTTACAATTTTAAAATAAAAATTAAATTTATCAGATTTCTAGAAGAAAACATGATCGAATTTCTCGATCAAAGAAAATATAATGTTGATTATTTGTTTTCAAAAAGAATCCAAATTGTTTATTTTAATCTAAACAAGAAAAGGAAAGAGTTTCTAGTTAACCAATACAAATCTTTTAAAATTAATTATGTATCCTTTTATTTACTAATCTTTTTTTTTTAAAAAATTACATTAATTTGATATTATACCCAAAGTACATAAGTTTGGTTAATGGAAGGCAATTCAGTTGGAGGAATGCTTGAAATGCTTTGTGCTGATTTAGGATTGTCTCTCCTGCCAAGATGGCTGGTTAATATCTCAATTATTATTTTTATTCATCGAATCAAATGAAGAAAAATCAAGTGTTTAAAGGTTTGTTTAGTAAATCATATGTATGCAATAACATAATAATGAAAAATGTTGTTGCAATTACTGACATTTCTAAAGCCTTGTCATTGGTACATATTCACAATCACACTCATATACGTAATCACATTCATACACTCTCAAAATAATTTTTCTCAAAATACATACAATAATTAAATTTTAATTATTCTTACTCCCACTTATAATCTGAAACTTTGCTTTAAATTTACATTTAATATTTAATTTTTTTTAATTTACTTTAATTAAATAAATTAATAATTTTATAAATTTTATATTAATTTTTTAAAAAAAATAAAGCGACTTCATATTTTAAAGTTGTGAGGAATATTTTTGAATGAAGTTTATTGTGTGTTGTTTGGTATGTTGTTTTAGAATTGTGTTTCTCCCACCCAGATGGAAGATTGATATTTTAAATATTTTAAAACTTTGGATTATTTAATCAATTATTAAAATTTAAACAACCAATTTTAAAATTAAATTAATATTTCATAAATAATATTTTAATAATAATTTTCTTAAAAAAATAAAATTTATTTTTAATTTAAAGTATAAATTATTTTTGTAATAATTATATTGTAATTTAAATTTGTTCGAATAATAAGACGTTAAATATTAGTATTAAAAATTATTAATCAAGAACAATGACGAGCTATGTAAGTTCTGGGGAGAATTGTTCTAGTGACAATTCAAATTTGATGCAAATAAATATAATGAAAACTCAATCAATGTTCTTAATAAAAGTACCGTATTTTCGCGCATATAAGATGCACTCGATTGTAAGACGAACCTATGTATAAGACGCGTATTTTCTATAAATTGGTAAAAAAATGTTATGGATTAAACGCACGCGAAGATAAGACGCAGAGAAAGGAGAAAAGACAATAACAGTTTCAACAACAGGGCATGATAGGACGAATTTTACAGTCGTTTTGGCCTGCACGGCATCAGGTATCAAACTTAAACCAATGTTGATATATAAAAGAGTTACAATGCCAAGAGAATCATTACCTGAAGGAGCAATTGTTGTCTGCAATAATAAAGGGTGGATGAATGCAGAGGTGATGCAGAAGTGAACAGACAAGTGCTTCCGCACGAGACCCGAGGCATTCTTTAAGACAAGGTCTCTTTTGGTATTCGATTCGATGGCAGCGCATAAAGAATCCAGCGTACAACGATACATCAACCATACATGAGCTCATTTAGTCTGATACCTGGTGGCCTTACCAAGTTACTTCAACCTCTTGATGTGTCAGTAAATCACCCTTTCAAGTCCGTGAAGAGTGGGATAAGTGGATGATGAGTGGACAACATTCATATACACCGTGCGGTCGTCAGCGCCGTGCGACGTATGCTGAAGTATGAAAATGGGTTATAACTGCGTGGGGAAAAGTTAGCACACAAACAATTGTGAATGGATTCTGAAAATGCGGAATACTACATGATGCAGATGAAAGCGATGGTGAGGATGTGGATGATGACTCCTCTGTTGCTTCAGATTCCGAGATAATCGCAGACGAAGATCGACAGGCTCTAGTTATGGACGTCTTTGTTGAGGATTCTGATAACAACGAGAGCTTTAATGGATTCGATGTCAGCTACGACGATAAGAATTAATCTCACAATCAACCAAAAAATCGGTTCTTTTCGGAAAGATTCGCAAACGGAGATCCTCTATGTCTGGCGTAAATTACAGCTTTATTATCAAATTAACTATTAATAAAAAATATCGAAATTTTCACTTCTACTGTGACGTTCCTGCATGTAGAAAGATACAAATTATTGTATTAATTTTTATAATATAAACTCTTCTTGTATTCTGTAAAATTTGAATTAGATAAGACGCCCACGTTTATAAGACTCAAATGGCCTGCGGTGTATGTAAAAACTCATGTAAGACGCGTCTTATATGCGCGAAAATACGGTAATTAATGTTTATTTTAATTTTAACTAAAGAAGTTTGTTGTCAGTATTTTTAGAGATTTTTCTCGTTCTAATTAGTTTAGATAATCTGATAAAGATCTTTAATCAATTGTATGATGCAAAGTTATGAAAGTTTTGATAATATTTATCTTGAGGATAAATCAACTTGTGATAATAATAAAAGTAACAAAAATTATTAAGTGTTCTTAATAATCAGACCGAAACAATTAAAAAATTTAAAACACTTAAAAAAAATTAAAAAAATTAAAACACCTCAATTACAAAATGAACATTTCTTAAACATTTTAGAAGAAAAAGTACTGAAAGAACAAAAATAGTAATGGCTCAAACAACTAAACATTTAATATTCAATTTTTTATAGAACAAAAAACTCCAAACTATTTTAAAATTACCATAGTATCGATGATTTCAACAGTCATCGAATCTTATGTTTAATTTAATTATTTTTTTAAACGCATCCCTTTGAAGAAAGAAAAGCCTAAGTATTTTACTTCTTTTTGAAGAAAAATTTAATGCTTTAAAAAGACAAACCTCTCTTTCTTTTGCAGAGTAATTACGATCTTTAGATTTTGTGAGAATACATGAAAATTGGAAGATTCAGATTTCATCAACACAATGTTATAATTAGAACCTCGATTTAAACCATTTATTTCAACAACAAACAGTGAGTATCTGTAGATGTACTAATTAATATTCTTTATATCTCAAAACAGTGTTTCACAAAATTGGTTTGTACTTCTGTAACTGAAGTCAAAGCCAGGACATTTATCTCGTGTATACTAGAAGCAGTTATTAAATAGGATCGAAATAGAATGTTATGTTGAAAGGTTCAAATTGAAACGAAACAGAAAACTGATAAAAATGTGTGAACTAATAATGTCACAATCTTGTTATTTATATATTAAAACAAGATTATGGTTGAAACACTTATTTATAGATTGATTATGTTTAATATTCGGTTATATATTTTATTTAAGTCCAAAACTATTTACATAAAAATCAAATATCAATTATATTTTAAACAAAAATATAAAAATTTTATTTTTCACTCATTATAATCAATTAGCCAATCAAACTTTATTAAATTGTTTATTAATCTCGACGATTTAACCGTCATTTCCAGAATAACTGTTTTCTAAAAGAAAGGTACTTAAATATTTTCAGTACAGAGCATTACTTCTACATATGTACCGGTCTGTTTTTAGAAGAACATTGGTTTCACATATTAGTCGGTTTCCTAGTCCAAAAAATATCGATTGAGGCCCTCATGAGTTAAGGTTCTCGTTTTCCATATATTTGCTGATAGTCGTAATGATGACTGAAAGTTAAATGACGTATTAAGTCGAATAATCTGTGAAACTTTTGATAACAAAACCATTTATTATGTTCACACCATTTGGTAGTGTGAGGAATATTTGGTGTGAGGATGTTTTTGTATAGTGTTTGTATGTTTAAATGTTGTAGTTTGATTTGGGATTGTGCCTCTCATAATCAGATGGATTATCAATATTTAATTTTTATAATCTGAAACTAATTTATTTAAATTTAGATTTAATATTCAAATTTTTAATTTTTATTACTGAAACTTTTAAATAAGTTTATTGATTTTTGTAAATTTTTAAATAATTAAAATCAAATTAATATTTAAAACTGACTATAAAAATATTTTATTTTAGCCAATAAAATTTAAAGTAAATATTTTTAAATAAAATAATCTTCTCAAGTATAGTTCAGATTATGATGGGAGATATTGAAAATTTATTGATGAATCTAAGTGAAAGCAATACTATTGATCATCATAAAGATGATAAGAAATGTGAATGTAATAAATGTTCTGTAAAATGTGTGAGTTCTCTTAACAGGTAGCAGGGCCGCATTTACTGTGGTGGAAACCCTGGTTCTTCAAAATTAAACGTTAAAAACATCAAACTAATTGAATTCTATTAAAAAGTACAATAATACTAACATTCTATACACCCATGATTGTCAAACACTGTTTAAAATTTAAATTACGCTGTTTACAGTTTTTACTTACTAGAAACAGGCAGCATGGGCATGCAAAGTTCGTCTACTATCCCAAAGGTGCGCAAACTAGGGGACGAGCACCGGATAGGGCGATAAATTTTTTTAAATTGTTAGAATTTATTAATAAAGTTTGTTGCTTCTTTGAATATTTTTTTGTTGTTTTTTAACAATTACAGTTTCATCTAATTACATAATTAACGTTCTTTATGTAGAACAATCATCGAGAATAAAATTTCAAAGCAAATATACTTACAAATTCAAAAAGCAATTATGCATGTGCATTTTATTCTATTAAAATGAATTTTGCGGTATAATTATATTTGTAGCTTTCGGGAAATTGTGTTTTTTTTGAAGTTCTTATGCTATTACATTTTTATTTCATATTTTTTATTAGTAATTAAATTAATGTCCATAAAGTTTGACAGGTTGAGAACCAACTGCTTTTAAACTATTTGCAAGTTTGGTGTTATCAATATTGTTATTATTAATTAGATTTGTTGATAATGAAAACAAATTTCCATTATATTTTAAAGGGGGCACCTTTCCATTTTTTATAAATTTATTGATTTTAACAAATTTAATGAATTGGCAATTGTTGTTCCTAAAATGGCGAATTCTTAATTTTAAAATAAACATGTCATTGACTTTCAAATATTTGAATAATTAATTTAAAAATCATTTTAATTTTTTAATTTTTAGAAAAACTCAAATTATTATTAAAATTTTATGAGAAATTTTAGAATTTATTATGTTTGAACAATCGCATTATCCAACACTTCGATCAACCATGAAGGCAAAGAAGATCAACACCCTAAAACATTGTTTATAAAACAGTATTTCAAAGTATACATCATTATAAAATATTCCACATTATTTTTGAGTTTAGTATTAATGAATATTAAAAAAAAATTTCTCATAATCTTTTCAAATTTAATTTTTTTGCGTATATTAGAAAAAATAGAAAGCTTTTTTGTTTGTTTTACCTGATTCAATTTTAATATTTACCATCTTGTATCTTTT
The DNA here is from genome assembly GCA_001938485.1 of Girardia tigrina. Taxonomy (NCBI): domain Eukaryota; kingdom Metazoa; phylum Platyhelminthes; order Tricladida; family Dugesiidae; genus Girardia; species Girardia tigrina. Next base: position 12,482 of record MQRK01223202.1, on the reverse strand, counting down.
CCTCAAGAAGATTAAATAAATATTCAAAAGAAAAATATCATTAAAATAAAAAGAAAATGTTTAATAAATCAAATAAATTGGTTGAAAAATTACAATTGGTAATTAGGAATAATTACGAGTTTCGGCATTTTTGATAAAGTTTTTTGTATTTCAATTTATTTTATCGTTAATTCGTAGTTTTCCATTCCCACAAAATATTTTGTTAATTCCAACGAAAATTTCAAAATTTTATTCACAATTTCTATTTTAAATGTCTTATTTAATTATCTGCGGATTTAATTTCATTTTATTAATTTAATTTTGAAAAATTGTGAAAATTTATATAAATATATAAATATATATATATATATATATATATATATATATATATATATATATATATAAAGATTTTGGATATTTAAATTTATTTCCAAGACAAACGCATTTCACCATTACGAAAATTTCAGTGCAATGAAATAAAGTGATTAATTACTATCCATATTTTGATAAAGATTTTTTGACACAAATTATGAAAGGATTATTGCCGAAGCATTGTTAATAAAGCATCATAAACCATGCTTTAACGTGCAAGGTGATTTATCTAATCGTATTAAAGTTTTTAAATAACATTAAATAATTTGTTATCAAAATATTTTAAATATCATTAAAATCCTTTTCTTTTAAAAAAAGCATGTTTTTGAGACGTATGATGTAATAGTTTTTCAACTATATAAATAGCAATTAATCACTTTATTTCATTGCATTGAAGATGCCGTAAAGGTGAAACGCGTTTGTTTTGGAAATAAATTTAATAATCAAAATGGCCTTTGTTTACATTATTATTAAAAATGACATTATTAATTCTAGACAATATACATAAATATATATATATATATATATATATATATATATATATATTAGGATGTCCCTTAAATTTCAAGTTAGATATTTTTTACGCATACCTTCTTAAAAGTTTTGTAATAACCCTATATTTTCTAGAAAAAAATATTACTTCGATTTATAAACGATAACCCGTGCCAACTTGCGATTATTTTATCCATACAAGTTGAGCAATTACTACGTTGTAACTTGTAAGTACATGTTTTATTTGTCATTTCATGCGTGATTTTTGAGATTAGTAGTGCTCCATTGTTTAGTGCGTTAACATGTCGGTGGAATTACGGAGTGATAAACAAAATATTTTCCTTATCGGTTTGCCTAGATATCAAATAAATAGTGCTAAATTACCATCTAATCGACAAGTTCTCTCAGTCCTATTTTACAATATTCATGAGGTTAAACTGACTGTTAGTGAAAGTGCAAATCTTGTGATTAGGGAGAGCATCATATATTGGGAAAAAGCAAGAATTCCTACGAGGGCATTTCCTAAGTGCGTGAAGAAACTTGTTTGGGGAGAGTTGCAAAGAAATTGTAAGGAACGTTCAAGAGCCGTTAGAACAATTTCAAAATTGATCCTGATATTTTTTTGGATATTGCACATGCTGATGCTTTTGAGAGAATGAAAATAGAGGAAGGTAAATTATTTTTAATGAAACAGAGAGAGCCATGTCGATAGAAGGAAGAGGAAAGGGTTGTAAGACAAAGAAAATCACTAGCTGTTGCATTTTTTCCACCACAAATTACTTAGAAAGTCTAGAAGATTCAGACGAAGAACAGATCTTGAATTCAGAACTCAGCTTACCGGACGTTCCCTGTCATGAACAAAGTTCAAAAAAAGGTAGAAAGAATCTCATAACACCTAAACTAGTTGCAGCTTTAGATCGATGCCAGCTAAGTATTAGAGGCTCCGTTTACATTCTTAATTTGGTGGTAGAAGCTTTTGGTCTGAGCAGCAATAATTTTCCTATTAACAACTCATCGATTCAACGAATTCGTACTGAAACTAGAAAATCATTGGCAGAAGCAATAAAATCTGACTTCCAAAATAATGTACCAGACGTAGTCACAGTCCATTGGGATGGAAAACTATTACCCGGGTTGGATGTACGAAGTTCTAAAGAAGAACGTTTGCAAGTTATTGCTTCGTTTGACGATAAGGAACAGCTTCTTGCAGTACCGAAACTAGAATATTCTTCTAGAAGCATCAAGCTAAGGCTGTCTCAACAGCTCTCTTTGACTGAAACCTTCACGATAAAGTACAAATAATGTGCTGCAACACAACAGCTTCCAATACTGGCGGTTTCAATGGAGCTTGTGCTATTTTGGAGCAAACTTTCGGAAGAGAATTGCTGCTTTTCCCCTGTCGTCATCATGTTTATGAATTGGTCCTAAAAGCTGTCTTTGGAAGCAAAATTAAGCAAATTACTAGTAGCCCAGATATTCATAAAAGTTCATAGAAAATTTGAAAAACATCGACGCTAGTAACATTGAACCATCTCTTAATATTGTAAAACAACATACCGCCGAGACAGACATTCAATCTTTGTTAATATTTTATAAGGCATAATTAGTCAAATGTTATGTAAGAGATGACTACTGCGAATTGGTCGAACTGTGCGTATTATTTTGGGGAGGAGACACAAAAGAAAATTTAAAACTAAGGCCCCGGGGGCCATGCATCAGGCACACTGGATGGCGAGAGCGATCTATTCTTTAAAAATATGTTTACTTCAGTCACAATGTAGAATAACTGTGAAGGACAAAAAGGCTCTACAAGATATTTGCTTATTTATCGTGATGTTGAATGTTAAACTTTGGCTCGAATGTACAGTGGCGATGAAAGCACCTAACCAAGATTGGCGCTTCTTGAAGATGTTAAAAGAGTACGAAAAAGTTGACGCAACAATTTCTAATGCTTCTATCAGTAAGTTTAGCCATCACTTGTGGTATTTATGTGAAGAGACAGTTATTCTATCACTGTTTGATGATGAAGTTGATAAACAAACTAAGAAGAAAATGATTGCCGACTTCAACCGGGACAAAACATCAGATTTTAGCAAACGCTATGACATGTCAAAGGAAGAACTGTCTCAAATGTTGTTTGGTAAATTAAATGATGTATGTGATTTTTTGTGATCAATTTAAATTGTTGTAGATTTTTTTGTTATTTATCTTATTTTTCTTTTTTTCCAAGCAAAACACTGGATGATTTTGTACCGGAAAAGGGCAAACAATTTTTATCATGACTGCAGATCGATGACAGTTTTCTAAAGGAAGATGTATCTTCTTAGAATAATAATGCTGCTTTTCTGGAAGCTAAAAGAAAAATAACTTATTTGAGATTTGTGAATGATACGGCTGAAGGGGCTGTTAAAATTATGCAAGATTTTAACGGAATTATCACAGCTGAAGAAGAACAAAAACAGTTCATGCTGCGCTGTGTCCAGGAAAATAGAAAATTGTATCCGGACTGTTTCACAGAACTGTCTCACATAATCTGAATCAAAACGCTTCTGTAAAACAGAAAACTCATCCTTCGAAATAGAAGAGATTCTGTTTTTACAATGTGATCAATGATCAGGAATCTTACTCGGTCGACTTGATTGTGAATGCTCCTTAATCCGCTTTTTAATAATATCTACGGAACACATAAGATACATGCACACAATGCCTGGCGTAACATAAAGAATTAAAAACAGAGAAAATTAAGACTTAGAGGATTAGAATCAAATATTATGAGGAAGATGTCGAGGGAATAAAGAAAATCATAATATCAGATAAAGATTAAAGCCTTAAAAATTTCGAGACGAAGACTAACAAGGGAAGATTTGGATACCAGAAGCAAAGAGAGAAGAAATGAATATACCAATATATACACTATTAATTAGCGCGGTTATCTGACAAAATATATCGCAGAAAAATACAACATGAACAGACGCAACGAAATAATAAAAGAAGTAATTGAACGATGTGAGGCGTGCCAACGAATTTTACTGCGTTGAAAAGCTATTGTAATTTTTTATGATCAGGGATAAAAGTTGATACAATAGCATCTAGGCTTAAGTACTCAATCCCATCGGTCTACAAAGTTCTAGCGCGATGGAGAAAGACGAATGACATGAAGAAAAATTTAAAACAAAGCCAACCAAGAACTATTAACACTCATAAGGCTTGAGGAAGAAGCAAGAACCTACTGAAATGTCAAAATTCTCGGAATGACTCGATCGTTTCTATAATCAATTGTGCACAATTATCTTAGACTCAAAAGCTATCTACCTTTGAAGGTATAACGACTATCAGTGCGTGTAAAACAAAAATGTCTTGAAAATTCCAGGAATTGAAGAAATGTTTTCGAGTGCGCTACCTTGAGGACACGTTGTTGTTTGACGAAAATGTTTATATCATTGAAGTTGTGAAGAACTCTATAAATCACCAACAACTCTTGTCGCCAAGTCCAAAAAGTAGTTGAAGAAAAAAAGTTGCAGCAAGGACGCCTTTCCAAAAACCTTTAATGATGTGAGGAAGAATCTCGGAAAACGCCACAATGGAGTAAATTTTTATCGACAAAAGTATTAAGATTAACGGCAAAGCGTAAAAAGATTAAATTATCAAGAAATCCATCGTTTCATGGAACAGAAAATCCCAAGGAAGGATCTTTCAACAAGACTGGGGGAAAGCCCATGGATTCAAAAGTCTATTGGCTTTCTTGAATAAGCAAATTCGAGAATGATTTGTGGACTCAGAATAGCAAACACAACTTTTCCGTTTGGGGTATTTTAGATAAACCAGAAAATCAACAACTTGCTAAATCTTACAGGTGACTTGTTAAAGACTTGATCTAATTTTGATCTAGTCTTAAAGTTGCGCACGGTTCAGCCGGTTAGAAAACAAATTCAAGCATGTGTCAATGTAGATGGTGGACAATTCTAAAATTTTTTATAAATATTTTTGTTACAGTTAATTTCTTCATTTAATAAACGTTTTGTTGTATATCACTTGTTACAAAATTCTGGTATTACTACATTAATATTATACGTCAATTCAATTTTAGAAGTACAAATTATTACAATAAACATTGAAATGAAAATCAATAATAATAACATGTTGATCCAGAAACTCGGTCGTAATGAAGGTAGAAATAGCATTGCAAGTCATAGAAAAGATTGTATGGGGGACGTAAATTTAATGAATTTGGTTTCAGAATGAGGGAGGAAGTGATATATGAAGCCTCCCTACAAATGTCTTAACTTTATCTGGACTGTGAAGGATGTTCTGCTGACGAATTGATTACGATTTTATTAAAAAAATGACCATTTAAATAACTTTCTTTTCATTTAAAACCTCATAATTGATCATCAATTATAAAAGTTATGATTGACATAATAACTTTTAATTATTTATTTATTCGTTACAAATGTCATTCTCGATTGGTTAATGTCATTTTGTGATATAAAAAGATAAAATAATATCTATTAATTATTAAAATGTTAAATATTTAAGTAAAATCTTTATAAAGTTTATTTATAATTTACAAATAATAATGAAGGTTACATGATTAATAACAAAATAATAATGAAATATAATAATTAAACTAATGACTTTGATGATCTTCATGTTTTCCATTTCAAATGGAAACTGTCTAACTCAACATTTTAATTTTAACAGTTAGTATACGCAGAAACATTCTCGTATTACTTTTTAATCATTTTATTACTATTAGTATTATTGTGAGGAATTTTTCAAATTAGGTATGTTGAATTTTAGTATTTGGAAATGTGTTTCTCTCACCCAGATGGAAAATTGATATTTTAGATGTTTGCGATGAAATAGTTATTTGAGTATAGTTTACATTTTAAATTACAACATAAGATATTAAAAAACTTTAAAAATAAATAATCGTTTCAAATTTGAATATTAAAATTTGTAATAAAATAAAGAATTTTACCACGTTTTTCTTAGCTTGGTTTCTTATCTGTCTGTCTGGAACAAATTTTGCGATTGATTTTTCGACCACTTTCAGTCATCCAATTGAGCTGAATTTTTTATACAGGCTTGCTTCCGATGACAATACAATATTTTAAAACATTTACTTTACGGATGTACGGAAAAAACTAATAAACTGAACAAATATTGTAAAAATCAAGTGATAATTAAGTGTAAAAGTATTAAAATTAGCTTTAAAAATTATTTTGAAATAAAACTTGCTTTTATTAAAATAAAACTTTGTTATTTTGGTTTTATTATCATTTCTGTTATTCGAAATCAATCGAAAGATTTGAATTCCTAAATGATAAC
>MQRK01223200.1:0-22339 GCA_001938485.1 Girardia tigrina | reverse complement strand
ATATATATATATATATTAATCAATCCATAACACTAGTATCTTAATTCCTACATATATAAGTAAAATTCCTCGGTAATGATTCGGGTCTTTTCGGAAGTCCTTACCCTTGAAGGTTATCACTACCTTGGCTTCTCTCTAACTTTTGAAAGTGTTCCGATCCAGTCTGAATATTTTTGAAGCATATTTTCAAGAGGGAAATAAGATTTATTCCCCCCATTTATAGATTTCAAGGATTAGTCAGTTGGATTCGACTGCTGTCTCGCTGATTGTTTGATAGCAAGATAAATGTTGTTGGTGGGATGTCCAAATGCTTTTTATTTTGGACATCACCCGATATTTCATCCCTCGACTCTAAAAATGTATGGTGGCTCTGAATAGGTTACTGAAAGGAATGCTGAGTTCCTTATTCATGATTGGATTCGTAGGAGTACATGTAATTCAGTTGTTAGTTCCTTCAGTTTGCCTTCTACCTCGATGTCGCTTAGAGTGTATACTTTTGCACGTCTTTATTTACGAATTGTCCTCATATGAATGAGTCTGCTAGATTTTCATTTGGAGTATGTTGTATCATTTTTGTTCTTCATGAATTCAAATCTTCTCATCCATTTCTCTTTGGTCAGTGATTTCAGCTCTTCATTACCATGCAACTACCTTTGGTTTATAGGGGAACTTTACTTCTTTCTGTCGGCTTCTCTTTTGATACTGCACAGGATCTGATTGACGCTTTTGCAGTCAGCTCCTATGGTCTGAATTTGTGGAAACCTAACGACGATTCTTTTTTTCTGTTATAGAATCACTTATTGATCTGGTATTTCATGCCTTCGTGGGTTTCTATCATTTCTCAGCCTTCTCAGTCTTTTTCTTTTCGCGGGTTTTTGCAGATATAAGTAAAAGATCGTGGTAAAATCGGCAATCGAAGGTTTTGGTAGATTCATTTTTCCCTATATCTATTTACCATGGTTCTTTATGTGAGAAAAAGTCCAGTAGTTCTCTCTTCATTGTCGATGTGTGTACCAAACTCGTTTTTTGACCAAGTTTCTTTTTGTAGAATGTATTCTCCAGGCGAAGGCCATATGATGCTGCTATTTCAATCAGGAATTTAACATTATTCGATATTTTGGAACCGCTCGCAATTTATATTATGATGCTCCTCCGATCTCTGGATTTGATGTCCCCTCCAACAAGCAGTTTCATTTTGTTTTCTTTCGCATATTGTTTTTTCTTGTCGATCATTTTCTACGACGTTTGATTAAAATCTACTTTCTATTCACGTGTATAGCCGTAGTCAGTTTGAACATATACTACGACAAATACAATTGACTTTATGATGATCTACACACAAAAGTCGATCATTAATTGGAATAAAGTCCAGTTTCGTCGAGTCTCTCTTTTATCATCTACAGAACTCTTTCTTGCCGCGCTCCAATTGGACTGTCACTGTATGAATTCAGTAGTTTCTCTTCCCAAGCAGTGTGTTTCGATTAAAAACAATAATTCTTTGTTTCTAGAGCTTTTATTATCAATAATAATTTTTCGTCATTCAATCAGCGGGTATTCCATGTCCCCACTTTCAACCTTCCGAGTTTGGTCCCTGTGTCACCGAAATCTGTCGGGAGTTTAATGACTTCGAGTCCAGTCAGAGTAGTTTAAGTTTCTGAAGGTTTTGATTTTATTCACAGACAGGATTGCTAGCCCCGTAAGTTTCGTTTACTCAGTTGGCCTAGAGATGACTCTAGTTTCCAGGACACACCGCGTGGAAACTGATCCGTATTCTTTATAAATATTATATGTATTTTAATTAAGTCAAACATTAAAATGTTTCAAGTATATGCAAAGGAATCTGTGAAGCGCGTCCTTACTGTAATGGTTCAATTATTATTGAACTAAAAATTAAATTTACATTCTTTTAAATAGTTTTTAATTATTTTTTTTAATTTCTTTAATTACCAAATAATTTCGGAAAGAAATCATTTTATTAATTTGTTCTAATATGTGTTATTTTGTAATGTATTTAATGTATTCTCGTTTACAATGTTTTTTTATGAGTAATTTCATTTATTTATTTACTTCTTGGTGAATCCCATGGAAGTAAGGTGAACAAAAAGTGATTAAAGTAAACAGAGAAGCACGAACATTGTTGTTTATCATATCTCTTATTTACTTATATTTTTTTCCTCATAAAATTTCATTTAATTATTTTTATTATTAATTATCTTTTCCTTTTTCGTCTTTATATTTTTTCAGTAGAGAATATTTTAAGAATTATTGAGAGCAAGTGATATGTAAAGCGTTTTAAATCACACATATTTTGAATCTTAAAATTGACATCGAAATTACAACCTAAAACTTTATTGAATTAAGTTTATTGAGAGTTATTAAATGATTTATTTATTATATAATCACTAAATTCGTTATATAAGTAACTTTTTACTTAAAAATCACAGTAGAAATTAAATAACAAAAAAAAATCTTAATTGATTAAAGACATTTTATTTCATTTCCAATTATGTATTTTCTTATTCACCCCTTGAAGAAAAGCTTTTGAATTTTAATTCTTAATCCAAGGAAACTGTAATTCCGTAGATTTTTTTTAGAATCATTTTTTAATAGATGTTTCAGACGTATGTATAATATAAGCAACTGCCTGTTTGTGACTACCTGCCTCATAGCTGGCTTTTGTCCACCTGAAGAAGTAGATATCATAGATAATTGGACATACAACATCACATCCTCTAATAACGGATCTTAAAAGAATCGATGCCCGATACTAAGTATTGAATTGAAATGTTTTTTCAATATTCGTTTCCACTTAAATTGGCACCTACATCATTGAATATTTTCTTTAGTCTCAAATTTGTGTATCCATTAAATTACGCATCTATAACAATTTATTTCTTCATCTGCAACATTGATCAATCTGAATTTTCTTATTAATTTCATTCATGCAGTCCATATTTTCCAACATTCTAATTTTCAATGCTTTCGATATTAATTATTATTATTATTATTATTTGTATTAGTGCTATTATTGTAAAGTTAGATATAAAATAAGCGATTGAAAAATAAAAATTGTGGAAAATTTATTTAAATAATCATGTATTAATGGACGGTTGAAACACAACTGAGCAGCGGTGTCAGATAAGTACTGCATGATTTGTGTATGAAGGGGTCTGGCCGTGTGTCTGTGATATGCGCCAGTCTGTGTGTACCGTGTGGCAGAATGCAGTCCGTCAGATTTATTGTTAGGTTCCCATTGTCATTATTAGTTGATTGTTGTGTAAACATGCGTCATCCAGTCCCTGTAGCTCTGGTTTATCAGCTGTATTGTTACTGATTGTTGTATTGTAATCGCACACACACACATTATCAGTATTCGTCTGTCTCTGACCGCATTGTCATTTTCAATTAATTGGGAAAATCGATTGTTTTCATGGATGATTATTTCTCATTACTGTTCTCATACGATTAACTAGTGAACAACAGCATTGTATTAGTCAAGTTGTTCGCAAAGAACCTCTCTAAACACCTGGAAACAGACGACTGATTTTCCTCAGATTTAAAAGAGATCCCTTAATTAAAGATAACACAATGTTATCAATCTAAATATGTATAATATTATATATAATTAAAGTTGGTTATTTGACAATTTTTACATCTTCAGTGTTGCGATGAATGTGTTCTCATTTTTTATCATGTATTTGTGTTGTGTATTATTCAAAGTAGTTTCTCTCCTAATCCTTTTTTACTTATTGAATTTAGAATTTGTTTTTGGAATTAAAATTTACAATAGATTTAAATAATAATTATTTTTATTAAATTTAATAAAGGTAAATATTTTTTAAATAAACATAATAAGGATTTTCAATATCTTATATAAATATGGAATACTTAAAAGCGCCATTTAAAAAGATACTTTAAGGTAAAATATTGCGGTTTTATCATCAATCCTCAGGTTACTGATTTTGTGCTTACATATGATAAATGGATAATTGTGTCATTTCTTGCATAAAATTTGTCGAAAATTCTTAACAAATCGGTTGAGAGGGTCGGTTAAAGATTGATTAATAGATTATAAGATTTTATTATCAATGGGCCTCGAATCTCTTTCAATGGTATTGAGCCTAAGGTTCTTTAGAGGTCCACCCAAACTAAAGTTCTTAAGGGCCCCTCGATAGGCCTCCTACAAGGTCAGTGGCTTTCCGCCTCTGAGCAGTCGGCTTTCCAGTGACGAATGACCATCCATGGCCGTACATGCCTTGAGCTGTTACGGTGGACACGTAACAACCGCGAAATTGACACTGAAATTTTCCTTTTGCCTTCATGTCGGGTAATCGGTAGTGTCTGTGTGTTTCTCCAGCATCTTGTTCGTTCTGGGTCCCCGGCATATCCACAGTTGCGTCCAGAAACTGAGGGTTCGATTGGATTGTTGTCGGCTCTTCCTCTTCCTCTCTTACCAAGTTGTCGTCTCTCTGGGTGTTGGATTGCTCTGGTTCTTCTCGGTGATTCTTCTGTAAGTTTTATCTTCAACCATCCTGCGCACTTGTATTCTTTTGGGCAGTGAAGACACTTGTATGCTCCTTTCTTCTGTCGTGGCTGGGCTGTCTTCTGTCTCTGTTCTCTCGGTATTGGCTCTGCTCCGATATGATCCCGCCGGAGATGTCTGTTCAATTTTTTGATCTCCGCGAATTGACGATAACAGTCTTCCATCGAGCAGCTGTGTTCTTTGAGTCGTGGGAGAATTAATCGCATCGTGTTCTCATCTCCTCTTCTCTCCACTTTCTTTAAATTTATGACTTTCTCTATTCTTGCCTCTGTTGTTAGTAGACTCTCCTGCTGAATGTCTCTACAAAAATCATTAATGCTGTACTGGTCTCCGAAGAGCCAGTGCATGTCCACCTTGAAACATTCATCCAGATGTTGCTTCCGTCATCCGCTTATCTTGTTCCCTCTGATAAGTTCGCATTCGTAGATTTGCTGTACCACTCCTGTAAATTCATTCATCTCGATCTTCACATTGTGAATAATTCTTCTTCTTGATAGTATATCCATTGGATTCAGTAGTCCAATGGATAACTCGTCCATTCTAATCCTCTCGACCTTCGATATTTCAAGCTTTCTTCTGGTACACAAATTGTGAAATGCTTTAAGCTTCTTCGCGTGCTCTACGTTTTTCCTCCAGTTTTCAAAGCTGTAGTATACCACAGGGGATACACAACTTGTGATGATTTTCTTTTGGTTTCGGAGGGATAACTTGTTGTTCTTCAATACTGGTCTGATCGTTATCAGCTTTGTCGTTCCTTTCTTGATACTGGCTTTGATGTCTGCTCCTGATCCTCCACCCTTCTCGATGATCCAACTAAGGTAGCAGAACTCGTCCACTCATTCTACACCGGCACTCAGTTTGTTCCCTGCCGTTGCATATCTGGCTCCATTGAGATTAAGGATCTTCGTCTTCCCAATGTTGATCTTCAGCCCCATTCTCAGAAACACAGTATTTAGGTACGTTAGGTTTTTCTCTATGTTTCCGTAATCCTCGTCCAGTAAACACAGGTCGTCAGCATATGCTAGCCTGTTTACAGTTAGTGTTTCTCCGTCTTTATATTTGACCTTCACGTTTCCAGTTAATCCTTTTTGGATAGCAGTTTTATTGCGCAGTCGAATACTAGGTTGAATAGTAAGGAAATGAGTACGCAACCTTGTCGGTCTCCTTTCTCCATTGTGAAAATGCTCTTACCAACACTTCCTGTAAAGCCTTCATGAAAATCCATTATCATGCTTAATATTCGACCCTGTACTCCCATTCCTTGAAGGCAGTCCAGAGAACTTTCCTGGGCACGCTGTCGAATGCCTTTTCAAGGTCGATAAATATTGCATAGACGTTGATATTGCGGTATCTTGCCTGTTCTTGCACCTTTCTGATGATCCTAATCGCATGTGCTGTTCCTCTTTTGGGCCTGAACACAAATTGCCAGTTGTCCAGTATCCTCTCAAGGTGTGGCATTAATCTGTTTGTAATGATTCGCGCCATTATCTTACCTTCTACATCGAGTAGAAAGATTCATCTGTAATTGTTCAAATCCTTCTTTGAATCTTTCCCTTTATATAAAATTACAACTTTCGCTGTTTTCTATGCCTCCGGGAAGTCTGCTCTCCCCCCCCAAATTTGCTCAAAACATTGCTGGATCTTGAGAGTTGACTGTTGACCGCGCCACTTGTATAACTCTGGGATTATACCATTGTTCCCAGCAGCTGTGCCGTTCTTGAGTTGATTTATTGCGGCACCCACTTCTTCTACGTCCGGTAAGTTGTCAATATCCAAGATCTGTATCTGATCTGCAATCCCGACATAGTCTCTTTCACTCTTCCTGAATAGATTCGAGAAGTGCTCTGCTATCACTTCGTCTGCCAAACTACTCTGTACTGCACAGAGAGTTGATTCTTTTGTTTCGCTATTGCATAGGGCTCTGAGTTCGGTGTATAGTTCAGAGGTTTTCCCTATACACTCTCTGTTCAGCACATCTTTAATCTCCTGTCCGATGATCTCTATCCTTTATCTCTTCCATCTTCTCAGCTGCGGTAATGTATTCAGTCGCGCAGCTTTTCATTTGGCATACGTTTGTTAGCATCTATTCTGGATGAACTCCTTTCTTCGTTTTCATTTCTCCTGTGATAACGTCTTCAGTTCATCTAGGGGGGTTGTGAAGCCACCTTTGATTGAGCGGGATTTTCTTCTTTCGGTATTTGCTAGCTGTAGAAACAACTACTCTTTTTAAGTCTTCCCAACTCTCAACATTCGGACAAGCCTGTTCGATGTCTCTACTGATTGCGTCTTTGTTAACTGTCCTGGAATACCAGACAGAATACCAGTAAGATACCAGTAAGAAGTCTGGAATAATATTACATTTCTATAAGATTATCACTTACATCACGATTTTGATAATTTTTCAAAACTATCGTATAACTGTGAGAAAGAAAATGACAGAGTAAAACAGTTTTGTTGTTCTTCATCCATATTTATACGAATGCTTTATTAGGTCAGTAACATTTAAAACGTACTACGTGAGCATCAAGGGTGTCATGCATTCCTTTTCAAATCAGAAGATGGTGATTTAAGGAATAGGAAAATACATTTTCAATGTTTCCGGAATCTTTGAAAGATTGTCGTTTTTCTTAATAAATCGATCGTAAATATAATGAATCATTTAGTTTCGATTTCTTGACAGATGAAAACAATTTCGTTTTCAGTTTCGTATATTGTTACAATTAGAAAAGATTTCGTGGTTAAAAAACGGTTTCAATGACGTCCGTGGAAATACAGCTCAATTTATTCATCTTTTCGATAAATTTTATTGATTTATGGTTATCCCTTTTGTCAGTGGTATTGTTAGAGCATTGACTCTATTTATTATTCATGTAATGGCAAAGATGCGATGGTCTTCAATTTTTTGTTGTTTTTGTTAATTTTTTAACTTTTAGTTTTATTTAATTAAAATCGGCCTCAAGTGTTAAAACGAGCCGTGATTTTGGGACCAAAATAATTTGAGGATACCATGTAATCAATTTATATATGCATTATATTTGGTAGTTATTTCTGTTTATGCAAGCTCCTATTGTATTTTTATGAATTAAAAAAAAGTAAATTAATTTTAGTTTAAATATGAAAGAAAAATGTATTCATATTTATTTTCACTAGATTTAGGTTATTTGTAGAGAATATGTTAATCAAATGATAACATGTCCTCGTGGTGTAGAAATGTTCATTCTAATCAACCCATTCGATACATTAACGTTACAAATTGCATTCTTTGGTGAAAATAAATTGATATATAATCAACAAAAAATATCTCCGTGATTGGAAATTGAAATTATTTACCAATATCATTTATAAGTTGCAATTATTTAATTCTTTATGATTCATTTTATATGGTTTTATTTTTTCCGATTGCGTCTTATTTAATTATCACGAATGGGTTTATGGTACTTGTCGGATGGTGTTAGCATCTTTCCACCCGTCCTCTTTATGATTGGCCAGAGAACATTGTGTTTCCACGTTTTTGCTTTGGTTGAAACTTAAGAGCAGATAAGTACATGTCATTTGGGAAAGTACATTTTTAAGATCGGAACTTTATCGTGATCGAGTTTCAGAAAGATCTTTCGGAGAATATAGATATTTTTGTTAATAATCCAGTGGAAAATATCTTTCATGAAGTTTGATATTATTAATTTCGTTGAACTTTTCAATTCTTGTGTTATTTAATGTGATCCATTAAGGATTCATTAAGTTTATTTACTTGAACGAGAGTATGTATATTAATATTAAGATATTATTTTATTGCTGACAAAAATAAATCATTTTCTTTGTATTTGACTTTATACGTGTATGGTATGATTTGAATTATATTTTTGTATGAAATGTTTAATGTAAATGTATGTCTGTATGATGTGATTTCTAATTCGAACTTATCCAAATAATTAATATTTTCGAAAATTGTATCAAAATTAAATTAATTAATTTAATTTGTATTATTGGGTTCTTGATCAAAAGACGTTGTCATTAACACAAAACTTTTTATTTCTACCAAACAATGATTTTTTAAACAAATTTTTGAGGAACAATGTTTCATTTTTAGCATAACCAGATATCCTATTTCAAATATAAATATTGATGTATAATTTTATGTAATTTAAATTTTATACTTTAAGTATAATAAATTATAGCTTTAAATATTTTTTTAAGGAAATTAAATTCCAATCTATTTTTTTTGTTATTTCATCATACTTTTGTAACTTTTATTATAAATTAATTTTCTTAAAAATAAACTTCCTTAATCATTCAAACTATTAAAAACATATTCATTTTTTTACAGAAATTAAATTATTTTTAAAAACTAATTTTTACATAAACTCTTTAATAATTCGATATATTAAAATATTCATTTTTTATAGAAATTACATTATTTGAAAAATTAATTTTATATACAGAAAACTTCTTTAATAGTTCATTTTATAAAAAATCGTTTTGATTAGTAAAACATTATTTTTAATTTATCTCAAAAATTATCCGAAAAAATAAACTAAAGTCAAGATTACAGTCAAAATATTTTCTCGAAAGGAAAAGATTGAAAATTATGTGGCAAAATTTATCAAAATTAATCTTTTTTAGTTAGCAATTAAAAATTAGCAAAGCATTTGTAAAGATATAGATGGATAAATCCAGTAAATTTATCTTTAAAAACGCCTGAATTCTTTCCTATTCTTTCTTTATGTCAGACTCACATCTGTTTCCTATTCTTCTTTCACAGACTTTTGAAAATGAAAAAATTTATTAATATTTAACCCATGATTATGGATTTTATTGAAAATTATATGGATTTGGGGAAAATATAAGTTGCCTTGTTAAGAATTCACGTGTGAGATTTAAATTCTTTTTTGTAATTATTTATTAAGATTATATCGATAAATTGAAAAGATAGTCTTTGTTGATAAGTTATTTAGTTATTATTACGTTAGATAATATTCGTGATATACTACGTGGTGCGTTAGATAAGTCCTTAGACTCGGATATAAATAGAGGGATGGCAAAATGATGTTGTTCCTATAAATAGTTATATTATTTGTGGCTTCATATCTGCCATTGTCTTGTTTACGCTCTTCAAGTTTTATGGGAAAATCTAATCGAAGAAAGTCAATGCTCACCGTCTTGTGGGATATTTGAGGTGTGATTACCATTGACATTCTTGATAAGGGTGCTGCTATGAACTTACAGTACTATTGCAATTTCATTCGTGATATGAGCAAGCGTCGTCGCAAGTCTCATCTCATTTCTCTCTGGCATAACACTTCGCCGATTCACACATCAAACCTCTCCACTATTACAACAAAGGACTGCGGCTTCCGGATGATTCGACATTCTCTATACAGACCTGATCTCACTCCCAGTGATTTTGCGCCCTTCCGCCATCTCAAAAAACATCTCAAAGGTCAGCATTTTGAAAACTCAATTCCTCTGAAGGAGAAAGTGAAGGACATTATGAATTCCCTTGATCCAAGTTTCTTCAAAATGGCATTTGTTGAACTTCTGCCGCTGGAAGAAGTGTGTTTATTAAAAAGGCTCATATATTGAGAAATGAGTGTTCACTTGTTTGTGTTTAAACAGTAAAGATTTGAATGGAATATGACTTTTATTTCGTGTCGAGTCAAAGGACATATCAAACTCACCACGTGTATTAACATATTAAACGATAAAATATTTTAGTGTTTCTTTGATGAACTTATGATAAATGGCTTATATTGAAACAAAAGACAAATGATTCTGAGTAACTGAGATCAAATCAAAGTATCTTTTAAGAATTAATAAAACCCACTTAATTTAGACGCATATTTGCGTCTCTTATCCATGTTCCAATCCCCGCATGATACTTATTAGCGTCCGTCAGGGTTAACAAATTAAAGCTTATAAATATGCATGCCTTGCTATGGGAATATGTAATCGGATATAAATAAGTGAATATTTATAACTTATTTTCGGTACAATTTTTATATTCAAATTTCATACGTTTGCAATTTAGTGTGTACTTTGGATGATAAGACATTTTTTGCATAAAAATAAGACTTAACCCACAATAATAGTTTAGTCTTAGTTCTTAATATTTACTTTTTAGTTATTTCATTTTCTAAGAAAAAAATTGCAATTTTTTATAGTAAGAAAAAGTTTCACTTATATTAAACATTTATCTTTCAAGAAACATTTTAACCCTTAATAACCTAGAGTTTCAATTTTGATACCAATCTTTTAAACCGAATGTTCACATTACTATTAGTTTTTTTATAGGTTGGCTGTACGTATTTTACTGTTGTATAATATTCTTTCCAATGAAATTAAAAAAAATCAAATGTCATTATTATTTTATTTTATCTCAAGCAAACACAGTAATATTAAAAATAAATCACTTTCGTAAATCAGGCTACTAAGGGTTAAATTATTAGTTTTAGATATTGTTTTTAGCTGGCGTAAGTTTCCTCTATGTAATCTCATGGGAAATCTTTGTCGTTACACTATCATGTATTGTTGGTGTCTGTATATGTCACATTCAGTTTCTATCCTCTTTTGAAAACAAAATTCATATAGATTGTTCTTTTAATTGTGTACTAGTACTAAATTCGTTTATAGTATAACTAAGGCTTGTCTCTACCAAAAAAAACATTTATTTAAATTTGATTCGAAGATATAGTACAAAAAGAATGTTATTTTTTTCGAAGAAGAATAAGTTTATTGGTTATATTCAAACTTCTTTTGAGTTCGTTATTTTACATTTACCTATTGTTAATGATACGAAAGAGATTGTTTTGTTCAGTTTTATTGATTTTTTTACGTTTTCTTCTGGCGTATTAAAAATTGCCTCGTTCTGATGATTTAATTGTTAGGAATATCTTCCAAGAGTTCCGTCTTTTATTCTTAGATATATAGAGCGACAATTAAACATTAATAAAAATGAAATTTGTCTCCACGACTCTGACAATTCGAAGTACAGAGTAACTTTTAACCCCTCACTACGGTGTGTGTTTGGTTGAGACCAGTGATCTGCACTTTACTTTAGCTGTTTTAATATCTCCCTATACTTTTCCTAAATATATCCTTTATGTGACTTTAAAAATAATTTGCATGACAATTTTAAGAATGACTGATTAAAAGAGCTATTTTTTCTCTCTAAAAGTTTCTAAATATGAAATTTTGAAATTTATTTTAAAGCTTAAATTGTATTTTACTTTAAATATGCAAAATATTTATATTTTTCCTTTTATTATATATTATATCATCAAAATTATTTTATTTAGAATTATTTATTATTAGTTTCTTTATTGTTACTTTCTCTATAGATTATAACTAATTTAATTATTTTTTATATTTATCTTTAATATTTCCTTTCTTTCTGAAAACTGTCGGAATTAAATTTAATTTTGTAAAATTTGATTAACAATATTAATTGAAAAAAAAATAGTTTTGAAAATTAATTGTTTCATTAAAATTTCTTCAATTTCGGTTATAGAAATATTTGAAGAATATAAGACTGTTAATTTTTCTAAATGAAAACGATTTTAATTTTCCCCTGAAGTATCAAATTGATGAAGCTTTTCAATCTTAAAAAATCCGGAATTTATATAATTCATTGCAATAATTAAAGCATGTTTTGTTAATTATTAAAGAATTATTTAACAAATAAATAGTGGAAGGGAAATAGATAAATATCATTTAATATTATGATATTAAATTTAATTATTGTTGGAAATTTTATTGTGAAAAAATTATTATTGTTTTAACTTAGGTTTTGTGATTTGTATGAATATTTAGTTTGACAATTTAATTTTATAGTGAACAATAATACAAAAGCCAATTAGTTTTTTGACGCAGGTGCTATATCGGTTTTAGCACAGTTTACAAAACATTTGCATAAGTCTCTGAATGCATTTCATGTAACTGTTCAAATCACCGACACTGATTTTCTACTATAAAGATTGTCCTTGAGTACTCGCCATAAGAAAAAATCGATTTGAGTTAAGTCAGGTCATTCAGTTGGGCCACTTCGACCAATCAATCTCTTAGCTAATGTTTCTGAAAGATACTTATAGACTAGTATTAAATATTGTTAATAATCTTGTTTAAAATAAATGTTAGTTGAATTGGGTTATACTTGTAATTGAGGAACTACTTCGATTAATTAGAATTTCAAGATATCTCCTGTGACTGTTCCATTAAAACATATTTGTCCTTAAACACGAAAACTTGTAATACCTCCTTAAATATTGATATCCAACTGATTTTGTTGTTGCTCTAGTGTTAAATGCACGTTCTCACCATAACATTAAATACAATTATTCTTTTTAATATGATTGGATAATTTGAAAGAAGCTTCATCATTCCACATAAATGTTATCTAAAATTACAGGAATTTCTTCAATTTCGTTCAACATAATCTCAATAAATTACAGTCGCTTATCTGTATCATTTGCTTATAAATCATGCATGATATTTCCAATTTCAAAAAAGCTCCTCTTGTAGACTTGTAATTTTTATTATAAGTACAATTTGAATCATACTTGGGGCAATCCATTTCCTTTATCAACATGGTTTAAAAAGATTAATAATTTTTATCCGAACCAATTAAACACTTAAAGTATCTTTAAAAATATTTACTACGAATTTCATTGGTCAAAATAAAAATAAATATTAATTATTTTAAAATATCAATTTGATATATTAATTTAAAAATTTAAAATAAAATTAATCAAATCATTTAAAAATTTACAATAATTTTAAATTAAAAATCAATAAAATATTAATCAACCATCTTGGTAAGAACACATTCCCAAATCAACACATAACATTCAAACACTTCAAACATTCTTTACAACTCTGAACAAATGTTTCAGCAATAAGTTGCTTATTATCTTCTGTGCAGACTGTTTTTAATCGACCGGGTTTTTGAGCTTTTAAATTTGTCACAAATGTGGTAAATGGTTTGTCTCTTGGACTTGAGTACTAAATATTTCCACACCATTCTTTCTAACGGTTTCAGCATTTTGATATTTCCAATACTCTTTTGAAATCCATTTTCTTTCATCTGTATTTAAATTATTTGTCATTATTGGTTATCTTAAAAAAAGTCAAATTAAATTAAAATAGTTGTAATTTTAAAATTGTCGATAATATTGCACAAATAAAAATATATAAATATTGCATAATTATAATAATATATCTATTCCGTATATTTTCAATAATAATAGTGTTTGCTTGGGTGTTCGTAATGTTTTAAATGTATTGAGATCCCAATATCAGATTTGAAAAATGCATATAATTGAAATTCTCTAAAAAGCCATATTAATATACAAAAACCATATTATTATACATTTAAAAAATAACTCTAAAAATATTGCAGTGTTTTTTTTATTTTCGAAATTGCGTATACTCGTGATTCCGTAGCACTATTTTGAGTGGCTGAGAGAACAAACTATTAATTTTGAAATATGTTTAAAGTAGTTATGGTTCTGAAGATGTAATGGGTGTCGTACTACCTGATTCACTTCTTCATAGACTGTAGGATATGTCAGTAGGGCTTGTAAAGTGGTTAATCTCAGAATGTTTTATATATTCAGAATGTTTTATATATTTTCCTAAATATACTTAAACCAATCCAGTACTCCTTATTTCTACTCCAAGCAGTTGTCCGTATTTTAGAGTTTTCAAAGTCTAAAATAAATGAATGTAGTTATGGTTATGTTTGTGAGTTGATCTATTCAAAGTCATATTGAATAAATAATGATTGATCTAGTGGTCTCAAGATTTTACTATCGCAGTTGCTGCTTAAACATAAAAC
Organism: Girardia tigrina; assembly: GCA_001938485.1. NCBI lineage: Eukaryota > Metazoa > Platyhelminthes > Tricladida > Dugesiidae > Girardia > Girardia tigrina. Next base: position 7,967 of record MQRK01223200.1, on the reverse strand, counting down.
ATCCAAGTTCCTCATTACAATGAAATGTGTCGTTTTGAGTATTTAAACTATTTTCGATATTATTCTACTTAAAAAATTTATCAAAAATATAATGAAACCTTTTAACAGCAACATTCATCAATGCTCTGACAACGACAAGTCTCTCTTATTTCCATTCCAGAGGGATTTTAAAACATTAAATTAATGAAAAATTAACTGAACCACTATTATATCACAATCGCCACGATAATTGTTATACTAATAATGAATTTAATACAAATGTGCATAAAATCAAATTGAATGTTCAAAATTATTCTTCAGATTTTATTCCTGAATGGCAAAATAAATATCCGTGTAATATAATAAGGAAGTGAAAAATGATTTTTATATATTGAATACTTTACATCAAAACCATTCGCATATAATAATAACTATTGACAATATTATGACAAAAGTGCTACAAATTATCAAAATAATCAAATTGAAATGTTTCAACAAAAGAAAACAAAATTATTGTGGATCGATTATTGTAAATGTGATATCTCGAAAATTCATTTTATGAAAGAACACCGATAAGATAGTATTAAAAGTTAACGATCATGATTTAGAAGAATTATATTGGAACTCGCAAACACTGAACCAAATGTACAAGCAAACCAGAGTAAAGCACAAACGATACGATTAATTCACACTTTAGAATTCAGTCCACAATTCAAATATTATTTTTAAAATTGAAGGGAATACACTTATAAAGAATTGTTTGAAAATTTTGTACTTTATAGAAATTCTGTGTTGTCAAGTCAGTTTGAGCCTGTTCCAGAGTTTGTTTTGAAATATGTTTAAAGTAGTTATGGTTCTGAAGATGTAATGGGTGTCGTACTACCTGATTCACTTCTTCATAGACTGTAGGATATGTCAGTAGGGCTTGTAAAGTGGTTAATCTCATAAGGTACTCATGCGGTAGATGCACATAAATGCTATAGGCTTTGTGGGTCTGAATATATTTGGATCCAAAAATTGGGTGACTGTTGGGATTCAAGGAACTGAGATCTAAGAAGAAATTTTGTGAACTTTCTAATGTTTGCATTGTTTAAAGTTTCCATTTCTCTACGTTCTTTTATAAGTATTTTAAATGCTATGGTTTTGTAAATGCAGAAGTAACATGCTTAAACATGTTCTTCAAATAAGAAGTTGTTGACTTGCATAATTAAATTGAATTGATATATGTGGAATATTTATTATTTCCGTTGTGCATAATCCTTATTGTTGTATCATAGTGCTTAAATATAGTATGTGTTCCTACTGTGGGATCTGAAGGATTTTCTTGGTTAAAAAGATTTGAGATTAATTATTTTATTATCTCGATGACTAACCGTTAATAATCCCATTAAAATTTTCAATTAAATATAAATAAATGTAAAATTAAATATTAATTTAAAACTAATAATTAATAATAATATTTAATTAATTTAAAACTAATTAAAAACTAAAACTAATAATAAAAAGTGATATAAACTAATAATAACAAATAAAAATGTCAAATGTGTCAATTTAAATCTTACTGACATCCTTTCAATTTTATTTACGGGCACATTAATACATATATCCAATTCTAAAATTAAAAATAAATGAGACTAACTGTTTAGATTTATGTAAAAATTTTTTGTAAACATGTTTTGAATACACAGTAAATTTCTGTTCATTTCTTGTATTCCACCCTTTATGGGTATGACACATTTATATCTCTTCAATAACTCTTGCAAATTTACAATTTGCCATCTTGACTGATTGGATGCTACCAAGCTTCAGAAAGTAGCAAACACATCAAAAATGGAGATTGCTATACAGCATCGTGCAAAAGTTTGGAATATTAGATGAAATGCCTGCAAAATGAAAATATATGTTGAAAATATACTCGCAGTAGACTATTAATAATAAATAATAACAAGTTGCTTTGTGATTTTGTGATATAAATAGATTTCTTAGAAATCCATTATTGTATATTGTACAGAGGGACAGACATTGCTTTTTCATTATTCTTTCAAATGACTCGCAGGAAAGAGCTTTTGCCACACCAGAGGGCGCAAATAATGGCATTCCATGAATGTGGTGTCTCCCAAGTTGATATTGCAAAGAAGATGAAAGTGACTCAATCTGTGATTAGCAAGACATTGCAAAAATATCACTTGACATCGTCGTTTTCATCAGCTACTCATAGTGGAAGATCGCCAGTGACAAGTCAGAGAACAGATGCCTTGCAGTTGGTCACCCCATGTGGTCTGCTACCGATATTGTGTGACAGCTGCCTGCTACTGCATATGTAGACATTGTGAAACGTCTTTTACAACGATGTGGTCTACATGCGCGACGATCGGCGAAGAAACCACTTTTGTCAGAAAAGAATCGCTGTAATCGCATTATATTCTGTCGATGCTATCTCCACTAGACTCATGTAATGTGGGAGAATGTGTAATTTAGTGATGAAAGTCTATTTCATCAGTTCCAAGCATTTCCTCGGTATGTTCGCTGTCCTATAAAGACTCGCTTCGTTCCTCAATTTAGTCAAGCAACTGTTCGTCATTCAGCTTCCATGATGGTGTGGGCCTCATTCTTGTCTCGTGGCAATGGAGACATCTGGTTTCTACCTCCTAATACCACAATGCGCGCTGTTACGTAACTGGGTGTGCTCCAAAAGCACCTGGTGGCATCAATGCATCGTCTAGGAGCAACGACATTCCAACATGATGGAGCTCCCTGTTATACTGCGCGTTTGGTCAAACAGTGGCTACAGGGTGCTAACGTTGAAGTAATGATGTGGTCTGGGCAAAGTCCCGATTAGAAAATCTGTGGCAAATCATGAAGAGGAAGGTCGCTCTTCGTCTGCTGACAGGTTTGCAACATCTGAAAGAAATTATTCAGGATGTGTTGACAACTACAATTTCTGAGGAGGAATGCCACACCGCATCCGGATGGTACTGAAGAACAAAGGAGGTCACTGCAAGTATTAGAGTGTATATATGCACAGTCAACATTGGTATTTACATTATTTTGTTTAATTCACATGATGTTTGTTAGTTACTGTTTTTCATATCAATACAGTTATCTTACAAAGCTACTGATGACACAGTATTCTAAACTTTTGCACGATGCTGCACCTAATTTGCGGGTCGAATTGTGATTTTCCAGTTTTTAGCACAATAGACTTCAGGAATAATTTACGGTATTTTTAGACGGTAAATAATTCATTAGTCCAGTGGTAGAATTGTGAACTTTGTGTTTGGTACTAAAAAAAATCATTTTGAATTTTGATAATTTCGGAAGAATATTTTCCATTTCCCATTCATGCTCTCAATGAAGTTCTTAATCCAAGCATAAAGTATTGCAGTTTTCACCAGGCTCTTCTAGTTGTGTTTCTAAGTGCCATACTAATTTTCAATATTCATCTCTTTTAAACATCTCGGTCTAAAGCTTTCCCAATTACAAATGGTTTCAACTTTTCCGATTAGCATTTGCGCAATAAAAAATTTACAGCCTCTCTTGGGATAACCTTTCACCTTTGTAAAGGTTTCCTGTCGTTTCAAATCTTTTATCCAACAAGGTTATGAATACGTAGGGATGTTTCATCAACATTAAAATGTTTTTCTTGTCGAATCCATATACTATTCACTTGATGCGTAGTTAAGTGATCGTTCAATCATTTGTCTGAATTTTAATTAATACATTCAGTACTGCAGTATCAATAGATACTTGGTAGGCGTTCCAATCCGGGATCCAGGATCCTAATTACCAATCACCTTTTTTCAAAAATATAAATAAGACAAAAATTTCATTATGGTATTTTACAATTTAACATTTGATTTTAGTTTATGAAAAAAATGATTTTTTATTATAAAAAATAATTTTAATTTGAAAAAAAGATTGTAGTTTAAGAAAAAAATGATTTCAAATTATGAAAAAAAAGATTTTAGTTTATGAAAAATGATTTTAATTTAAAAAAATTAGGTTATGAAAAAGTGAGTTCAGTTTATGAAAAAATGATTATTTAATAATTAATTATGTAATTCCGAGATCCCAGAATTAGAGTCTGAATGGTCCCGAAATTCCGGGATTGGGAAAATGCAGGGATTTTGAATCTCAAATACTTGGTTGAGTCAACTAGGATTATGGTCATAAAATCGAATTTCTACTATTTGTACATTAATTAAGTGCAATTTGCATGGTTTGCCGTCCACTAACGTGGCATATCTGGCTTATGTTAAGTTAACATAAAATAGAAAGTTCACATTGTTAACTATCCGCAGTCAAGAGTCCACAATGCGAAAGGTAAGACATTATATCCACTGTGCATGCTCAGTTCCCTTGAAAAGCGCCTAACTTACGAACTGACCAACTTAAAAGGTTAAACTGTAGTGTATTAGTGTCTAATATGTACAACAGAAAGAAAAAAACAGAAGAATTAATCACAAGAACGTTCAACTAAGTTCACGTACTTAACAGTTACGAAATCAATCAGTGATATCTTTTGAATCCAATAATTAATTGGTTGGGTTGTATTATGTGGTATTATAAATATGATATGATTGAGATAATTTTTATGTTCTGAATAATAATCTATAATTTTTGAAATTTGTTTTTAATTGCTGTGTGATTTGATTAAAAAGATTATAATGTTCTTGATAAATATATAAAGGAAATTTAACACATCGCAGAATAAAAATGTCATTAATTATTGTTAGTTACGTCCATCTCCGTTTCCATAATATCAATTTATCAGCGAAATGAAAATCACCTAACACCTACTAATTATAAAACATTACTGCTTTATTTTAACATTCGTATAAATCTTATTTAATGTAAGTTTTCATTATAGTTATTGGGTTCGTGATTAAAATACAAAGTCATTATTCGCAAACTTTATTTCTTATACAACTTTCATTACTCAAACAAATTTATGAGGAACAATATTTCAGTTACATAACCAGATTTTGAAACTCTAAATATAAATAATAATATCGATGTATATATATATATATATATATATATATATGTGTGTGTGTTATTTTATTCAAATCATATTTTGTTTTATTAATTTTTACAATGTTTATTAATTTGGAATATAAATGTAGATCTTTAAAATTATTTTAATGGACATGTCCTATAAAAATTCAATTCCTAAATAATTTTTCTTTAATTTTAAAAATTCAATTATAAATAATTTTAATGAGAATTTCCGTTGACAATTAAATTCAATAAAACATTATGATTTTTATTTTAGAACTTGATTTTAAAATATTCAATAAATTATTTTTTTAATAAAACTTTCCGTTGAAAATTAAATTCAATAAACATTATGATTTTTTTATTTAAAAAAAAGTGTTACAAGATATATCAAAATTTCTTTACAATATTCTTTTACTCTGAAACTGTTATTTTAATTGTGATTTTTTAAACCTATTTTTTTATAAAAGTTCTTTCATTTTAATTAGTAAAAAATTATCTATAAACTTAATTTTTTTATATATAATTTCTTTCAAAAGTTCTTTCAATTTAATTAGTAAAATAATATTTTTTAATTTATCTCAAATATAATTATGATTTTTAATTTAAAAATATCAAAAATTTTCAGTTCACCAAAAAGAATCCCTAACAATAGTCTTCCATGTCGAATTGAAAAAGGCTCTATCAGATATTTAAGTTGGATTTCTTTTCAAACTAACAAAAAACATGACGAGTTTGACTCATAAAATGGTATTTTAGTTTTAACAAGGCATGAAAAATTTGAATAGTTAAAGAGTTGGTGGAGTTTAAGATAAAATATTTGAATGAATCCAATATAAACACAGAATATTTAAAATATATGTCCATAAACAGTTAATAATACAGTGTTATTTCAAATTATAAACTTTTTGTTACGAAATATAAATTTTTTTTATTCAAAATATAAGTCTTTTTTCCAATAATTAATTTTTTTATTGCGAATTTTAATTCTTTTATTAATAATCATTTTAATCATTAAATTATAATTAAATAATATTATTTCCTGTTTAAATAATCAATTTTAATCCCTTAAAATAATCAAATATCTGTGTCATATCGTTATTGTTATTTTTATAGTTTTGATCATAAAAGGGAAGTTACAAAAATAATATTTTAACAATTCTTTTGTAAATGAAATAAGTTTTTTGCAGATGCAATAAATTATAATATCGATGCAATATTCTAAAGTTACAAAAGATATTATTGCAGCTGTTTTCTATTCCGATATTTCATTATATTTCAATTATTACAACAATAAATATAATACAAATATCAATAAGCACCTGTGTAAAATTCAATACAAATTATAACAGTATAGTGATATAAAATATAATGAAATGATGAAACTGAAATTAAGGACCTTGGATAATTCCTTCTGGGAAGGAGAGTTGTCTTATTGAGAATTGTTGAAATCTGTGACTTAATTTCTTTTGTTTTTGTTATTAGTACTTTAAAATTTGCAGTAATAACTTGTATTGTTAGTTTTATAGTATTTCCTTTTTGACACAAATGCATTATATATTCAGTTATTTGATTCGAATTAAAATTTTTCTGAATCAAATCTATTTTAAATGTTTATCTAATACAATATACAAAAGTAATGTGTATTTTTTTATTTTATATCAGGTGATCAAACTGTTAAACGTCTTTATCGCTAGTTATTTTTCATTCCAGATTGCCCAAAATTATCAACTCGGATCTCAAGTCAAATACGAAGCAGATTTATCTGGTAATCAGCAGCAACAACAGCAACAACAACCTGCCATAACAAACAACCGTGTTATGGACATATCAGAAAATCAAAACATTGATGATAAATCGAAAAGAAAACCACGAAGGCGTATTCCTAATAAAACTCCAAAATTATCAAACACAATTTCCAACGGTGGTGATAATAATCCCGTACAATCTCAACCCAATAATAATCAAGAAGAACGTTTATTAGATCACAAGGGTCGACCATTTATTTATAATTGTCCAAATTGCCCGAAGAAATTCACTCTCAATTCCCGTCTCACCGCACATCTCCGTTGCCACACCGGAATTCGGCCGTATACTTGTGTCCAGTGCGGGTTTTCGTTCACACAGAAGAGTTATTTGATTCGGCACGCCGCCGTTCATACAGAAGAACGTCCGTTTACTTGTGAAAGATGTTTAAAAACATATAAGCATTATGGGTCACTCGCCAATCACAGAAAACTGCATCGAAAAGAAGATAAAAATGGCACGTCGGATATTTCCGAATCGAATTGCCAATCGGACCAGAAAGCGACACTCGGGGACAATAATGTCGTCACTACTACCATGGTCGATCAATCCAATCTCGATAACATCCTCCAACTTCAATCGGACTGGTCAACGGTGGCGTCATCGATCAGTGACAACAGCACCTATCTGATTGCCAACACAAAATCTGACACACCGAATATTGCGTATTACTCACAATCATCAAATGGAAATGTTTCCCAAGTTCTCTCCGGTAGTGGACCGGTCGCATTTCCCGATCAACAAATGAATCACCCTCTCGATAATGTCGTTTCATCCAATCAATCCCTGATGGAATGTGTTCAAAACCAAGCCTTTTGTGCAGCGACAAACCAATCAGACATCAACAACAGTCATATCAAAAATAATCCATCGGTATTTTTGGATCTGCAAATATTGCCATCATCATCGACTCAAACCCATAGCAATAATGATGCAATTATTTATACTCATGTTGAAGTCGGTCCCGATCAACAACAGCAACCTCAACAGTCCCACCAATCAGCCCAACTCCAACAATCTCAAAACAATCCCCAGCAGCAGCAGCAACAACAACAAACACACAAATACAACACAACAACAAACATTTGAATTTCAAAAATATTATAAATCGATTTTAAACAAATATAATCACTGTTTATTGAATTTCTCTCATACTCTCTTTTCTCTTTGTCTCTCTCTCTCTC
>MQRK01223192.1:32998-46891 GCA_001938485.1 Girardia tigrina | reverse complement strand
CTTTATGTACGTGTTAGTATATGTAAAATTTTAAATTGTAATAAATGTTATTTTTCTGTTGTATATTCATTTTTTGAACTTTATGTCATTTTGTTCTCAAATAGCTGCCGCACCCTGTATTGACATGTATCATATTACGGAAACGAGCTAATGAGTCAAAGATCGTCACTACCTCGTCTACGCAATCTCGTAATTTAATACAAACGAATAAAAAAGATATATCAACTACAAAGATTATAATTATATACAATAATTAACAGGCGGAAGTGAAAGCAAGTTAATCAACAAATCACAAGGAGATGGGATCACAAAAAAGGACAAGTATCAATAAGTTTGATTCAAGAAAAAAAAATAATGTTAATTACTTTTAAAGTTCAATTTCAAAAAGGATCTTTGGTCAGTCGTAGACGTATTCAGTCAAGATATGTAGAGAACGTTTGAGTTGAATGTAATAGTGTGGGGATACTTCCTCTCGTCTTCGGGCAAGAATTAATTCTTTTTTCGTATGGATCTTCCTTGTTTGGTTCTGTGCTAATACCGAGCGAATAGATTCGAGATTCTGGAATGTTCCTGAGCTCAGAGTGTGGTCACGCAATTAAAAATTACTGATCACCGAAAATCGCGAGCTGGGAGTTTATTTAGCGATCCGAAATTGTTTTTCTTTGCCAACTGGCTTTAAATTGTCGATCGCATTAATCTTATAATTATTTCCAACTTCGAATTAATAATTCTGATGGATTTTATCGATCGTTTAATTTCTAAATAATTATTGTCGTTGGCAATGTTCCAAATATATGGAATTACTTGCGTGAAGACAAACAAAAGTACTAAAAAAAATAAATGAAAAAAATAATACACATTGTATAAAATAAAACAAAATGTCACATGTAACAAAAAAATAGAAAGCTTTACACAATCACAAAAAAATAAGTAAAAAAAATCATAAAAAAAACTCTACTTGCCAAAAAAGAAGGTGATACACTACATATCACAAGTAAATTAACGGATATAGGGACTGCTGTTCTGTCGTCGAAGGTGGTGAAAATCAGGGACATTCCACAGCCTGTGACAGACGTTCGTCATTTCCCCATTGTCGAATCTAAGGAAGAGATTACGATTGCGGCATTGATTCCAAATTAGACGGTGAATTGAACCGAAGGCCCCAATGTCAGGTGAGGATTCCGGAGCGCTTATACCATTTTGTAACTTAAAAGTTGTTATAATGATCTCCAAATTACGGTGGTGTGTAGTCTTCGAGGATTTATAATCGTGTTTTATTCACAGTCGCTTTTTTAATTAACTGTTTGGAGTCGGTTATGTATATTCAAATAAATTTTGCGTGTGTGAATTCGTTTATTTCTTGATCTCAGATAATTACCGCATTTTTTAACGACAAAAATTACAACAAAGTATTTAGATCCTGTTATGTTTCTGAGACTCTCCCATAACAAATCAAAATCCACAATTGGAAGCCAAAAAAATTAAAATAAGAAATCATCAAAATTTACTTTTTTAAATGGAAAAGGTAAATCATTGTAAATTAAATTGAACAATAATGACTTCCATTCTGATTTCAACAAGTCACCAAGCAATGAAACTAATATTAAAATGGTGAAATCCAAAGATATTAAATCAGACATCATGACATTATGCTGAAGGATTGATCCGCCAACCCAAAACCCGCGAGTGAACAAGTAGGTCACCTTGAATTTTATTTCTATCAATTCGTTATATTATTCAACAAAACTATATAACCAATAGATCCTATGAAAAAATAAACAAATATTCTGATGGAAGTAAGACTTATTGTAAAAAACGGATCATAATGCGTTTAAGACGCTATTCGAAATCTTTCCTTTTCTAAGAAATATAAATTCGAATTGTAAAAATTTATAATTGCATTGAGTTAGTAGGATAATTTTATTATTTATATTCAATGATCTTTGACAACATAAAGATTATTAATGTTTAATATATTAATTGTATCATGCATCGTTTATAAAATATTTATCAATTTACAAAATTTCGAAATAACTTAATATAAATACTTATTATTGTAGATTTGCATCAATATGACAATTATAATTTCATCTGAAAATAAATTAACAACTTAAAATGTTTGAAATATAATATACAACAATTTTTTTTGCACCAAAGTGAAATAATTTGTTTAACTGCTACAAGCCAAGGGTGACAACTGTCAACAAAACATTTTAAAAGAGAAAAAAACTATTTCAACGAATATATTGACTTTTGTTTTATTTAATATTGAAATAGTTAATAATTAATGAAAATAATGATTTTCTTATTACTTTTTACTCATATGCTCTATATCTTCCAAGTCTCCGGACAAGGTAACCTTTGGTTTAAAATATACTTGCAATTGACTGTTGGAAAGGAAATCCACTGACATATTTTGATCCAGCTACTAAAGTATTACCTACTAGCAACGGGGTTGTTATAGTAGAGACTAATGGAACGAAATCAACGATTTGTATGAATTCAGTTAACAATACTAATGTTGCTATTGTGGCTTGCAGGAGTATGAATTAGTGAGGATACTACTTTATAGAAGAATTTAATTTTTCAATGCATTAATATTACTCTTAAACAATAAATATAATAATATTAATAACAATAATAATTTATAATTATAGTAACAATATTAAATATTTTATATTTTCATGCTTATTTGATTTAAACTAAATTTAATTTAGAATAATCAAATATTCAATAATTTGTTCTCAGTCAATAAATGAACAATATAACTAAAAGTGATTTCAAAGATCGTTGTAAATTTGAGGTTTTAAATGTAATAATTATATATATATATATATATATATATATATATATATATATATATATATATCCACACCCAGTTCATCGCAGAGTGTCAGAGATTTTTCGAAGTTTCACAATAATAATAAGTTTGGCATGGTATCCTCAACAACCTGGTGCCACAAATCTATGACGGAAATAGCTATGTGGAGGAGTTCATCGCAGAGTGTCAGAGATTTTTCGAAGTTTCGCAATTCAGTAGTTAGGTTTTTATCCATCCTTAACTTATTTTTTTTAGAAACTATAAAAGATAGGAATATGAAGGCTGATGTAATAACTCATGAAAATATGTATCGAGCAGTAAAAAATTATACAATATCAATAAAAAACAATTAAGAGTAGTAAAGAATTTATTTTGTTATTACATAATCAAGGCTTTCTTTGCTTTTGCGGGCTTATTGCGTTTTCTTCAGAAAAGCTTAGCAATTACATGTTGCGTTCATCCAATTGGTAACTTCTTCCATTCGCCAAACAATTTAATTTTTAGTTTACTGACCATTTTAGTTTATTTACTTTCCTATCATAGCCTTTTTAAAACCTCTTGATCCACTCTTAATGAAACATTATCGATGTTGGTAATTTGACAAACGCAAGTAATAGGAATAATAATAAGTTTGGCACGGTATCCTCAACAACCTGGTGCCGCAGATCTATGACGGAAATAGCTATGTGGAGGAGTTCATCGCAGAGTGTCAGAGATTTTTCGAAGTTTCGCAATTCAGTGAAACAAAACACCCGATTGTGGTAAAAGCTTTTTTTGCATCGGGATTTGCTAGTTACCTACGAAAACGTCGATAATAAAATTATCAGTTTTGCGCACAGACTCCGGAAGGCCTTTAAAAGACCATCATCCCTTATTCACGACCTGCAGGAGATCATTAATTATCGGAAAGGAACAGATCCAATGATGTTTTCAATAAAATTGAAAAGTTGGTTGATCGAATCCTCAACCACAAATGGAGCAAGCCAGAATTGATGGTATATTTTTTGACCCATTGTGTAGAAGATATCGAAGTAAAAAAACAAATTTATATGGAGGAAGCCAAATCTCAAGAATCAATCAAAACAGTGATCGAAAAAATGGACACGATTAAGAAGGAAGTACAAGCGGGTGAGATTGCTAATATTCATCGACAGAAGACATTTGCCACTGTTCTCAAAGAGCAAGCGGCATTTCCAGCTCAATCAAACCAACAAAGAAGATTCTCAGAAACAAGAAACTTCAATTCTCAGAGGCCAGTTAGAAATCCATATGATGGATACACTAGAAATTCGATTATATGCTATGGTTGCCAAAAAAGTGGTCATATTCGGCGTGATTGCCCGAACAATATCAAGATTTGTTATGGCTGGAAAGGTAAAGGACACATTAGAAGAGAGTGTCCTTTTTTGAAATGCTCAACATGTAAGTTTCCAGGCTTATCAGTGTTTCAGGAAAAATTACCAAATGATTCAATCGGGTCAAAACAAGTGGCATAATAACAGAAGAAATCAAACGGTTAAACGAACAGTGGCTGGCTTAAATGAGGCAGATGGTGTACAAATGGAAGATATCAAAATAGCTGGATACCCAAACGAGGAGGCTCAATCAGACCAGGAGATGATTGGAGCCATACATTAAGCCATACATCCCTGTAAATATAATAATGTAAATTTCAATAATAATATGTACAATAACTGTAAAAATATTCTCGATAAAAGTAATAATATTTATGATAATAGTATTGATAATTATATATTTCAAAGTAATATTTATAATAATCCTAAAAATTATAATGATAGTAACAAAACTAAGTATAATGACAATCATAGTAATAATTATGATAAGGCCCATGAATGTAATAATAGTGGTAAAATTATAGCGTATAGTAAAAAGGAATATTGTTGTAAAGAAGTTAATAAACAAAATACTGATTTATGTTCTATGGATAAGATGATTGAATTTCTTATGAATTAAAAGGGCACATTAAATTATGTTGTATTAAATGGGTGGCCAAGCATAAAAACTAAATGTAAGAATATACAAATTAATTGTTTATTTGACACAGGAGCCCGAATTAATGTTTTAAATTGGAAATTAGTTGAACAATTAGAAATTCCGCTGAATAATTATGCGACGATTTCAGCAGTATGTGCGAATGGGACCAATATGGAGTTGAACGGATTGTGTTATATAGATGTAAAATGGAGAAGTATCAAAACGCGACATTTTATGTTTCAAAAGAAGTTTTTCCGTCAATCATCTTTGGAATTGGACTGATTAAAGCTCTTGGTTTTGAACTCAGATGTCAGATGAATAAGTTAAAGGAAGGAAAAGAAAAATTGCAAATATCAGAGATGTCAAAAAATGATATGATTTGTACTATTGATCCATATATAAATAAATGCAAATACTCAGTCGCCGATATATTAATGAATGCTAAAGAGAAGTTACAACTTCGTGAAGGGACCCCATTATAAAAATGTATCGAGAAATATAAGAATATTTTTATGGCTGGAAAGTGGGACATCGGTAAAACCTCGTGGATTAGACATGAAATTAAAACAAGTGGATTGTCAATTACACAAAAACCACGGAGACAACCAGCACATTTGGAACGTCATATAGAAGAGGCTATCAAAAATTTGGAGCAAAATGGAATCATTGAAAAATGTTCATCGCCTTGGAATACACCAATGGTCTGTGTTTGGAAGAAAGAAAAAAATGAAATTCGGTTATGTCTTGATTTTGGATTGTTAAATCAAGTTACAGAGAGATCAATATTTCTGATACCAAATATAGACGAAATGTTAGATTCATTAAATGGCATGAAATAGTTTAGTTCAATAGATTTAGGAAACGCCCACGATCAAGTAGAATTGGACAAGTCTTCAAAATTAAAAACTGCATTTTCAACAAAGACGGGACAATACTGTTTTACGAGAATGCCATTTGGCATAGCGGCAGCTCCGGCAACATTTCAACGACTGATGAATGATGTCCTTAAAGACATGTTATGGAAAGAAGCTCTCGTGTATTTAGACGATATTCTGGTATTCTCAGAAACGGAAGTGGAACACTTTAATAGATTAGAAAAATTGTTTTCAAAGATACAAGAAGCAGGGTTACGAATTAATCCTGAAAAGTGTAAACTATTTTAGAAGGAACTGCGATTCCTAGGTCATATAGTAAATATAGATGGCATAAAAACAGATCCGGATAAAATCAAAACAATTTTAGAGTTTCAACGACCAAAATGTGTGAAAAAGTTGCGAAGTTTTCTGGGTTTATGCAAATATTATATGAAATTCATTTTGAATTATTCAAAACTGACAAGACCACTAGAATCCATGTGCAGTAGCACCAAAGATACTTTATATTGGACTGATAATCATTCAACAACATTTAACAATTTGAAAGAAGCGTTAACAAGCGATCCAGATTTCGAGAAGACATTTATTTTGGACACTGATGCATCATTCGATACGATTGGGGCAGTTCTATCTCAAGTAAATGACAAAGGTGAAGAACGAGTGATTGCTTATGGATCAAAAGCAATGTCGAAACACGAGGTAGGGTATTGTATAACAAGGAAAGAGCTATTGGCTGTCGCTCATTTTACGCAACACTTTAAACATTTTCTATATGGCAATCGTTTCAAATTAAGAACAGATCACAAGGCGATTGTTTTTATGATAACAACAAAGAAACAAATTACGCCGCAATTTCAAAACTGGATGAACTAATTAAGTAGTTTACATATGATTTTTGAATATAAAAAAGGTGATTTACATCAAAATGCGGATGCATTATCTAGAAATGAATGTATGGTGTGCGCACAATGCATGATGAAACATGAAGAAGCAAAAACAGGAAAGCAATGAACGCGAATGCTCGTATTTGATGAAGAAGAACTGACGATTCCGTTAAAAAAAACCATTAATTGAAATTCAAAATTTGCAAAGTATGAAAATTCAAAAATCTTTAAATAAATAAAAATTTGTCAATAATAACCAAAAATATCTTTCATAAAATAAAATAATTTTTCTAAGTTTTCCATTTTACCATCTGTCTTAATTAATATTTAAATTACAATTCAAACATTTTCTGTTATAAATTATAATTGCTATGATGATGTATGAACCATCTAAACATATACAATAAAAATTTCCAATAACTATCTTTAACTAACTTATTTTGATATCTATTAAACCAAATCTGCTCTTCCAAGATTTTCAAGTCATCTGAAAAGTAAATCATATATATATATATATATATATATATATATATTGATTTGGAAAGAAATTAATGTCCGCTTTTCATATGAAATTTTTGAACATCTTCAGCTCGTTAAACATTTAATTAATAGTTTAATTTGAACATCTTATTTGTAAAGGCATTATTCAACTCTTATTTAATTAAAAAATAGAAACAATAAAGTCTTTCATGACGGCGAGAAACGACAAACACATGCGTCAAATAATGTTATATGAATTCTCAAAAAATAATAATGCATGTGTGGCCACGAAGAATATCTGCGCCGCTTATGAAAATGCAGTTAGTGTGCGGACTGTCAGACGATGATTTGAAAAGTTCAGGTCCGGAGCCTTCAGTCTCGATGATGACCCCGGGGAGGACGTAAAACTGAGCTGGACATTGACGCGTTGAAAGCACTGGTAGAATCGGACCTGAGACAGACCACCCAAGAAATGACAGAGACTTTAGAGATGTCTTATAGGACAATCCAAACCAATTTGGAACGACTCGGGAAAGTGCATAAGTTTGGTGATTGGATTCCGCCCCCACCCACTTTCAGAATAAAATAAACAGATGTTCATCACTTCATCTTTGCTCTCTTGAAACACTTGTGAGCCATTTCTGAACCAAATAATGACCAGAGGCGAAAAGTGGGTTTTATTGATAAATATGAAGCGCCGAAAACAATGGCTGAGTCGTAGCCAGACAGTGCTACCGACGGCTAAATCTGGTCTCCATGTGCAGAAGATAATGCTCTGTATCTGGTAGGATATAAAAGGAGTGGTGTAATGGGAAATGATGAACCCTAAAACTCGTGAAAATCTGAAGAGGAACAGACCATCCCTTGTCAATAGAAAAGATATCATCGTTCAGTATGATAATACTCGGACATATGTCGCAAGAATGACACAACAAAAGATCTAAGATTTTGGGTGGGAGATCTTGCCTCACGCACCATATAGTCCAGACACGGCCAAATCGGATTACCAACTGTTTCGATCTCTGCAAAACTTTTTAGTGGGAAATGAGTTCGCAGATGAAGAGGATGTTAAAGGGGCTATCACTTTATTTATTTCTTCAAAGACCCCGGAGTTCTTTAGGGATGGGATTGAAAAGGTGGTCATGAAGTGGGTTCAAGTCATTCATAATGAGGGTCAATACATAATTGATTAAATACTTGTATTCATTAAAATATTAATGTATTTAAAGTTTTATTAATAGCGGACATTAATTTCTTTCCAAACCAAGATATATATATATATATATATATATATATATATATATATATATAATATATATGTGTGTGTGTGTACAATATGTACTCGATATAGTAAAATGAATGTCAATACGAAGATTAATGTCCACGGCACTTCAGAACCTTTTGAATTCTTCAAGGCATTGAATCTGCCAACTTCTAGCAGAAGTCAGTAGTTATAGAGGAATTCCATATCTCTTGAATTTTAACTCGAAGATCAGCAATAGATAGTTTCTTCTTAGAAATGGCATCCTTGTCCATAGCCCAAAAATTTTCTATAGGGTATGGGTCTGGAGATAACCTAAGCCATGGTCCAATGAGGTTCACACCCTTATTTTGAAGCCGTCGCTTGACAATCTTGGCTGTATGACATGGTGCCCCGTCTTGCACCAAAAAGTGATAGTTCCCATACTGCATACTGGCAAGAAGTGAGTCGCTGAGAATCGTAAGATATCCGTATGCATTGATAGTAGTGTTCTGTGGTTGGATCCATAGTCCTTAAGGTCATGCAGCACAGATGGAACCCCTTACAATAATGGATTGCAAATTATTCACACACGGGATTGTATATTTTTAATTGTATCGTTAATTAGGAGGTCGTCGAACCCTCACATGATGAATCTGAAATCGCTTTATGAAAGCCTCATCAGTAAATGAGACAAGATTCCACTGTTCACTTGTCCAATGTGCATATTTTCAGTAAAAAATGATGCGATCATGAATATTCTTTTCTAAGAGCCGTGGCTTCGTTGCTGGACGGTATGACTTTAAACCAAATTCATTAGAAAGTCGCCGTCGAATTGTTCTTAGATTTACCGGACTTTCCACAGACAAGCCTGCAGTAATATCCGATGCAGAGGATAGCGGATGAGCAATGACAGTTCGACAAATAACCACATCATCACACCTGGTTGTTACTCATGGACGCCCACATCTTGGGCGGCTGAGAAAACTGACCATGTCACGAATTCGTATCAGAGCCTTGCTAACTATTGATTGAGAAATATGGAGACGTGAGGCAATATGCATTTGGGAATGTAAAATGGAAAATTGCGCTCGAACAGTTGGCAAAAGATCACTTTTGTCCCCATTCCACGCAATTAAGATTATGACTGCGATACTCGGAGACTTGAATAACATGTTGAATGAATGAATCTTATACGTCTTTTCAAAAACCAATTATAACATTTGAAAAATTTGAAACTGTAAGTGATATTAATGTATTCCTGATGTAATATTCCAAACTTTTGGCCAAGGCATTATATACATTAATGTGATCAAAAATATTTATTTTTAAATTCATCTAACTCAAAAAATCAGTCTGAAAGAACTCAATATAAAATGGGCCCAGTACAAGGAGTCAAAGTTTTTTCCGACTGCTCACCTCTGCTACCGCCATCCGGTAATCGGGGCAACCTTGGGATCCGGCGAAACAAGTATTTTTTCAACATTTTCAAAATACTGCTCTCTGATTGGTCGATTTGATCACTTGGAGTTTTCTTCGGTGTTTCATTATTTTTTTTGAAAAAAAGTGTGTTCAACATTATCATATGTATGAGGAAGGTTTGTTGCAAGTGTTTTTTACATTTCATCATATCATCTTCAAACATAGTGAACAGGCAAATATTATATAAGATTCAATTTAAAATATTACGATAAATGTCTCTTTTTCAGTTCTATTTTTTCCATTTTTTTAAAAATAAAATTTTAATTAATCAAATGTGTTAAACATGTTTTTAGTATTTTATAATTTACTCTTTAAAAGATATTTAGAAAAAAATCATAAATAAATGAAATCTGGTACGATAATGAAAAATATAATAAAAATATAAAAGGTTTAAAAGTAAATTTAAAATGAATACCATTTATTAATTATTATTTAAATGATATTTTTAAATTAATATTTTATTGTCAGTTTGACTCAAACAATATCAAACCTGAGTGCTGTGGCTTTTATCTCTTCAAAAAAGACGTCTTTAGCTGGTACATATATTCAAAATCTTTTCTGTTTTGGAAACGAATCCTCATTAAACCAATGTACAGGATTTACTATTAGGTCTTCTGTGGATTTTAAATGTTCGAATAATAATCAAGATTTAAGTGCATACTGTCTTTATAACTACGCATTGAATACCACTACCACAGAAAATGGTAAGTGTTATTTAATTTAATAATTTTTGTTTTTTGCTTAAGATATAATTACTTTATTTTTGTATTTGAATTTTGAGATTTCGAAATATTTAATTCATTATTAAAGTGAAATAAATTAACTATTCTACACATTAAGTACTATTTTGTGTTTCACATTTCATTTTCTCCAAATAATTCTTAAATGGAGTACACAGAATATTAAAGTTTTGAGATAGTATATTACAATGTTTTATATTTCCATAAATTTCAGTTCTATATACATTACGACTTTATTTCTTATAAAGATGTTTGAAGTTCCACCAGTGTATGTGGATTAAAAATTTGACTAAATGTTTTGTGTAATTATAATTAAAAATTGGAAATTATGATGTTTATTTAAATGTGATGTTTTAAAAGGAATGTTTGCGGTAGAATAGTGTATTTATGAATTTTAAATAAATACTTTAAAATTAACTCTTCATTTTATTTTGTAGCAGATTTGCTACAAACAGTTATTAAGTATTTGGTTCACAAACGTTCACCAACACATGTTAAACGCTTAAGATTATCATTCATTTAATGTGCTTTGACGTAAATATTAAAATAAAATTATGAAATGAAAGGTTAAACGCTTAAATATTTTATTCGTTTTATGTAATTTGACATAATTTTTAACATAATATCATGAAATAAAGAGTTAAAGTCCACCGTGTAATGATACTGATTACACATCAATTGCATAATCAGTAATTGTTCTGCATAAGAAACTTTCTATTTAATATTCAGTTGTTCTGAAAACCGTTTACATTAATTAACTAAATAAATTCTATTGTTTCAATACTTGTCCCATATGAAAATTGCAACATTTAATTAAAGGTAATGGGTACGAGACCGCGGCCTCGGTTACCCGAAGCGGCGATCCCGGGGTATTATCGGTCATCGTGGAGGCAATATTTCTCGGAAGAGGACACTGTGACGACGGCCACGTATGCTGACACACCAACACGAGCGCGTGAATCGATACTCTCTCGATACAGGCAGTCTAGTCGATCATCTCGCGTTCCGCGGACGAGTCCTGTTGGTAAAACTGACACAAACACCAAAAGTAGTAAAAAGTCGCACCGCGATGGGATGGTGGATGCACTGTAAACATGTGGCGGCCATCATACCCGGTCGACCAAAAAAATAAACCTGGACCAGTTCGCCGGTACATCCGACAGAAAGTGAGCAACGAAGTCGAAACGAATGCCCATACACCCAAAATTAACGATCATCAAATCAGAATCAAAAAGTGGGAAGACCAATAAAATATATTTACGCAAGTATGGAAATTTTGTGGCACAGAAAACAGAAACGCGTCAATATCGCTTTTTATCAGATTTCGAATTCAGCGGTACTTGATATTGTGGCCTATCTCATTTTAAACAACCATTTTTTTCATTAATTTTTTTTATTGTTTTATTTTTCCTCCTAATTTTTAAACTCAGTATCCACACCACCGATCAGTAAATTCACAACCGTGTTTTTTAAACATTATACTTTAAAAATACGAAGAAAAAATATTTAATTGATCATGATAAATATATGTCGATAAAATAATTAAGATTCAAAGAAATTTATAATTAATTTTTTATTAAATCGATTTAAAATCACGACAAAAGGTTATTCACAACTGTGTCGAACGGATTAATATTACATTTTTTTAATAAATAAAAGCCATGTTGGCGGTTATTCGATTTTGAATTCAAATAAAGATTTCGTTTGAAACTCGCAACATTTTGGTGACAGAGATGGTAAATCCGTAAATTCCTCAGCAAATGTTGGTTAAATAATCATGAATATGAGAATAATTAACTATCTATAACTATCTAGTTTCCAATTAAAATATATGTAATTATTTATATCAAAATCATATTATATCAAACGATCCTGAATATATAAAAAATTTCTGATATTGTTTAAATCAATCAATGTAATTAATTTTGGACGCGTATTATTTGATTGTGCAATAAAAATAAACATTTAACAATTTTTTTGAGTTTTAATATGGAAAATTCTTATATGGCGACCACGCCAAATGTTATCAACAATTTGGTGCCAATAATATTCGATGGACACAATGATTTGGAGCAGCTCATTACCGACTGCAACAGATTCTTTCAAGTTTCGCAAATTCAGGAAGGAATTCAATCGTTATTTCTCAAAGGCATTCATCAATAAAGATTTAAAATCTACTTATGAAGCAGTATATGAGAAAATCCCGAATTTCGCGGATCGGTTACGGAAGGCATTCAAACGTCCAACACCGTTAATTGAAGATTTGCAGGAGCTCATGAATCAGAAAAGGAACAGAAACATCAATTTCGTATGTCAACAAAATTGAGAAGATGGTAGATAAAGTTTTATCCCACAAAAGGAATAAACCGGAACTAGTGGCGTATTTTTTAACTGACTGTATAGAAGATGTCAGTGTCAAAACTCAAATTTATCTTCAAGAAGCTAAATCTCAGGATTCAATCAAGGCAGTTATAGAAAAGATAGATATTATTAAAACAGAAATCCAATATCTACAGAAATCGCCAATATCTACAGATGAAAAGCATATGCAGATACATTAAAGGAACGAACGGCATTCACAAATAATTTTCAACAACAACATCAACGAAGAAATATTCAAACCAATTACTATAACAGACAGACAATGACGGGATATTCGAGGCTGTAGTGAATTCATAAATTAATCTTTTGCATTGAGTGCGGAAAATAATTAATTTAAATAAAAAAATTTTTTTCTGTTAATTTTAAATTAATCATTAAAATAAAAAATAAAAGAAAAGTACATCTGAAAATAATCGAAGTAGGACGTTTCGACGCCGCCATTTCGACGCCGGGACATTTCGACGCCAGGACATTTCGACGCGGGGACATTTCGATGCCAGAAATTAGGATTTAAATGAAATAGGAATAAAATGAAATAATTTGTTATTAATTAGGATTTTTAGGAATAAAATGAAATAATTTGTTATTAATTAGGATTTTTGGGCATAAAATGAAATAATTGGTTATTAATTAGGATTTTTAGGAATAAAATAAAATAATTTGATATTAATTAGGATTTTTGGGCATAAAATGAAATAATTTGTTATTAATTAGGATTTTTAGGAATAAAATGAAATAATTTGAAATGAATTAGGAATTTTAACCTGCTTTCAATGGCTGTCAAACATAAATTAAGAGACAACTTGCGTAAAATACCGGAATTGTATATTTATAGAAGTTTGTTTATTGAAGAGAATTACAATTTTAGTTAAAACATGGGAAACGGAACATGTCACAGACCTATTGATCTATCAACATATAATGTAAAATTTTGATTAAAAATTATAAATAATTATTAATATATATATATATATATATATATATATTAGGGATA
>MQRK01223192.1:18863-29666 GCA_001938485.1 Girardia tigrina | reverse complement strand
GGACATTTCGACGCTACCGTTTCGACGCCGGGACATTTCGGCGACGCCGTTTCCACGCCGGTACGTTTCGACGCCGGAACATTTCGACGCGGGGACATTTCGACGCCAGAAATTAGGATATATATATTATATATATATCGAAAAGTGTACATATATCGAAAGTGTAAAAAAATGATGAAATTAAAAAATCAATTTATTAAAAAATGCTCTCCACAAGGACATTTGTTTAACTGATGTCAATAAATTAAAAAAATGAAAATTATAAACAATATTTGATGTTCAAAAAGATGGCTTATGCTGAATACAATAATGCTATTCGTTTCCGTTGTTTTCATTTAATTCAACCCTTGCGTATGTTCATGGTTGATTGGACTGAGTGTCCAATTCCAGTCAGAGTGCATTTCAGGCGAGATGGCCGCCTGTACCCGGTTTGCGAAGGATCATCCGTTTCAGGTGTGTGCATAATTTTCTACAATCTCTTGTTGTTCGTTTCTAAACAGATCGGAACCTCTGCGGAATTACTACGGCCGAGTCACTCGACTGAATTTGCTGATGAGTCTTCCAACTTGGCTTTGCTCGTGAACTCCGTGACGAGGGTCTCACAAATAATCGTTTTAAAGGTAACAAACAGGAAACATGGATTATTCAAATGTGATATGTTATGGATGGAAAGTTTCTTGTATTTTTTAAATGTTAGGCTATTTCTGAGGCTGTTATTGTTGATTTCCTTCTTAGAAATTGGTCGATTGCAACACTATCGCTCTTTTTAATTTCTTGTGGGCGACCAATCTCATTAATTTCTTCTAAAGGAATATTATATTTACATTTCTTTATAATAAAACTTGATAGTACTTGTTGGAATATTTGTTTTTTTTCGAAAGTTCGGCGAAGTTTAGTCTTTTCTCAAAAATACGGTAATAATAACTTTAATTTTTTTCAACATTCTAATGGCATTTTAAAAACCCTTTTTCAAATATCGATTATAAAAATCGACAACATTTAACATGGCACTGTATAAATATTGCTGAATATCAAGGCACCCTTAACTATTAAATTAAACGTAGAGTGCATCATTATGAAACGACATACATTGACACTGTTGGGGTTCCATTTGGTGAACTTTAAATTTTTGATATTTTTAAAAATCATATTTATATTTTAAATAAAGTTTGCAAAATTATGACTTCCAATTTTAATCACGAACCTAATATGGCGACCATAGCCAGCAACTCGGATCAGTTGATTGCGAGACTTCTACCGGAAAAATACCGGAAAGAAGACAATATTGAAACATTTATA
Organism: Girardia tigrina; assembly: GCA_001938485.1. Taxonomy (NCBI): domain Eukaryota; kingdom Metazoa; phylum Platyhelminthes; order Tricladida; family Dugesiidae; genus Girardia; species Girardia tigrina. Next base: position 28,367 of record MQRK01223192.1, on the reverse strand, counting down.
GCAACATTCTCAAGGTATTTTAAGGTGGCTAAAACACCAGAAAGCATACAATAGATTTTGATTATTAGTTTGCTTTCTCATGAACTTGTACCTATCTACGAGAATGTATCGGTCGAGACAAAAGGATATGAAGCTCGGTTACGAGAAGCTTTTCAAAAGAAAAACTCTCTGATGGAGGCTGTAAATTTCGAAAGAACGAATGAATCAGCGGAAGAATACTTTGCAAAAGCAAAGAAACTTGCAGCAAAATTAGCAAAACATAATTGGTCGGAAGAAGAAATTGAAAAGAATATTCTAATTCATGGGTACAGCGATGTGAAGAAAGAGATCAAATTTAGAGAGGTAAAAGAAATAAAAGAAGTAAAAAATGTCATCAAAAAAGTGGATGAAGTCCGGGAAATGAAAAGGCCAGTACATGCGATGAGAGCGTCATACAAGGACGTGGTAAAAAGAGGATCAGCGACAGGAAGCATAACGAAGAAAGGAGATAGTTTTGTTAGACGACATCCAGGGCAAAACAATATATCATGCTGGAACTGCAAAGAAACAGGGCATAGACGGAGCGAATGTAAAAGAGAAAGGAAAATCACATGTCATGCATGTGGTGAGGAAGGTCATGTCCGACGGGAATGCAGGAAGGTAAGATGTGGAAGATGTAATAATCCAGGATATAGAGCTGAGGAATGTTACACGAATTTGAATAAACGATATCAAGGAAGAACTGATTATCAAAGGAGAACCCAAGGAGATAGCCGACAATTCTCAGATGCACAAACTAAAAGCTCAGGAAACCGGAACTCAGACGACTACAGAAGAGGGTTCGAAAGAGGAAGACAGATTGCGATGATGGAGAAGGAAGAATACGAAGGAGAGCGAGAACATATAGAAAAAAACGAATCGTGCCGAGACGACGAGGAACCGATCTTGGCACTGAAGTAAGTTTTCATGCGCATGAACCAGATCATATAAATTTTATATATATAGTAGTAGTAATATAAATTATATAAATAAAATAAATAATAAAGTTGATATCAATAATATAAATGCTAAAATTAAGAAAAATAATCAAAAAGAACAGAGTGAACCAAAACCCCATCAGGAACCAGAAGTAAGTCAGAAAGTCGTGAAATTTATGAAAAAAAGAAGAATTTGGTGATGGAGAATTGCTAATAATTAATAATTGTGAAAATGTTCCAATTACATACGATAAATTACAGGGCCGACCGAGTGTAAAAGTTAGAATAGAAAACATAGAAATCGAATGTTTACTGGATACGGGTGCAGCGTTGAACATTATGACGGAAGGAATATTAAAAAAAACTTAAATAACATAAGGATGGAACAGAAAAATCAGAGATTGACGGCAGCAAATGGACTACAAATGGATGTCAGAGGAGAGATAGAAACGATAGTAAAGATTGGAAATAAAGCCGAAAAAATAAGATTTGCAACAGTGAAAAATTTGAGACCAGAGATGATCGGAGGAATACCATTGATGAAAGAATTCGGAATAGAATTACAATGGAAAGAGCGGAATTATCAGGAAACAGAGAGAACCAACATATGCAAAATCGAAGCTAAATTTGGAAAAAAAATCACCAACGAGAATCGCGTTCAAGAGACATTAAAAGTAATAGATACAAAGAACGATAAAACTCTAGAGAAAATAATTCACGAATACGGAGGAGTATTTATGGTAAACGATTGGGATATAGGTCGTACAAACTTGCTACAACACCGAATAGAGACAACAGGGGGACCCATAAACATAAAACCGACAAGACAGCCGGTACATCTGGAAGACAAACTAGAAGAAGCTATAAAAAATTTGGAGAAAAACGGAATAATAAAACCATGTAATTCTGAATGGAACACACCAATAGTATGCGTGTGGAAAAAGGACAAGGACAAAATCAGATTGTGTCTGGATTTTAGACAGTTAAATCGTGGATGAATTACTTAAGTAGTTTGGATATTAAAATAGAATATAGAAAGGGAGTGTTGCACGGCAACGCTGATATGTTATCAAGACAGAATTGCGACACATGTACACAATGCCAAATGGAACACGAAGAAGCGAAAAAAGGAAAAAACAAGACGAGATTATTGGCAGTGAATACGAGGAGTCAAGCCCGAGCGGGTATGAAAGAATGGATACCGAAAGAAAACAGAAGCGATCTTATCTTACAAACACATATATTATTGTGCATGCAGGAGCCGAAAAAGTATACGAATATCTAAGGGACAAGTTTGACATGGAAGAAGAAAAGAAAACAGTAAAAGAGTTGGTATGATCATGTATGGAGTGTCAATGAACAAAGACAATAACCACAAAGACAAAGGAAGAAAACATAAAAATAAAAACGTCAGAAATATTTGAGAAAGGTTATATATACATCTGCGGACCATGGAATGAGACAGTAAGAAAGGGATTATACATATTGGGAATAATTGACCATTTCAGTAAATACGTGAGCTTGACAGCAATTAAAAGACAAGATGAAGAGACAATAGTACAAATGATATTACAGAAATGGATATTAAAATTTGGAGCACCAAAAGAGATCCACGTAGACTGCGGGAAATGTTTCGAAGCGAAAAAAGTAAAAGAAATGTTGGAAGCAAAAGGTATCGAATTGATTTTCTCTAGCCCATATCACCATAACACAAATGGGATAATTGAAAGACAGTTTCGGACCATATGACCATCTGAAAGCTTAGAATAATATCGAAACAATCATTCAACAAGCAGTATTTGAAAAAAGTACAAAAATCAATTCTTGATTATTTTCCCCGCTTGTTATTGTAATTAAAATGTTATTCATTGTTTATTATGCATATTAAAATAAAGCTTTTTCAGCAAAGATTTTTTAATTAAAAGCGATATCTTTTATAAATTCATCACATGAGGATTGTCATTTTATCATTATCACAACGGTTGATAAATTACTGCGTCTTAGGTATTAGAAGGTGATGCTATGACTATATCGAATTTTTTTAGCAAGTAGCACTTCTATATATGTGGAGTCCACTGTATTTATTTTTTTATTACATAAGGTATGTTTAATAAGTACCCCGATTAGATCCAAAGGCCAAAAATAATAACTGTAATATTTTACCACGATAAAAAGCAATGTATAATTCCTATACAATTAAATACTCGAAAATATCCTTCCGGAATTAACATCCTTGGTTTCTGTATTTTAACCGCTAAATGCGTGCTTAGGATCCAAAAATTCTTTCATAATATTCATTTTTTGCATTGGATCCCAATCGATATTAGAGTTTGCGAATCTTTCAATTTACGCAAAATGACATAAGCAGATGCTTTGCAACCAACGATAAACGCAAACTTAAATTAAAAACAACATAAAGAGACAATAGGTAAATGGTTTTGTGCTATGTATAGTGATAATAAAATTAATTGCGACAATAATAGTGTAGCAAATATAATTTGTACAATAATTTAGATAAAATTAATGTTGAAAAAATCATAAAAAAGGAAAAAATGATAACAGAATCATTGTTTAGAGAATTGATTTATGTTCCAATATACCAGTAGAGTTCTACATGAATGAGGAAGCCATTTTAAATTGGGATATTATTAATGGAAATTCTATTTGATTAAAAATTTCGATGACATAAAGGAATATCTTATTTCTCTCTGAAGTAATAATTAATGTCACAAAAAGATAAATTATTCAATCTTACCCGAAGTATGTGCGAATACATTGATATAAAATTAGATGGACGTATGACGCACGGAAATATTAAAGTATAGCTATTTTAGATATCAGAGGCAGTGTTTCTCTTGATAGATTCTGGAACAAAATGAAGTCATAGAGACATTTTACTTATAAATAAATTTACTACAGCGAAGAAAATGTTATTATCATTAACATTTGGAAAGCTTAAAATAATCGTTTTTTTATTTTCAAGTGGACTTTGCAGAGGGATTACAAAAGATGTCCAGAAGCTGCTTTTTATTATTCTATATCTGCAAGAATTAATGAATTTCCGGAAAGTATCAAACACTTCATGGTCTTTTTTTTAAAAATAGTAAAAAAGTGGTGGAGAAACTCTTGATCTGAAAATGGAACCAGTTATAAATTATGTCGTTCTTCCTGAAAGACTATAAAAAGAATGTCAAAACAAAAATCCAGATCATGATGCAGAAGGAAATAAATCCGAACGCAAAAAGGTAGGACACACTGGATTTGAATTTAAAAACAGAGGGGGTCCATTATCAATAGACAAAAAACCTTCAATATTTGTTCCCCTAATGATCGAATTTCCATGATCAAGCTTATGAAAACCAGACTGACGGTTCGAATAGTCAAGATAGATACAACTTTCCGAAATAACAAAACATTGTAACAAATACTGCGATGCAGGACATAAACAAAGATATTTTACAAAAACGAAATGCTTAAACTGCAATAATGCTTGATATTTTGGATACAAATGATCTTGAAATGAGATTCAATGTTTACATTATCAACATGACGTTTGAACGTTTGAACAGATTTTCGAAATCCAAAAGGCAAAGGTGGAGATCAGTAGTGCGCAAACTATTTTGTTGTACGACTCCTCATTCTGTATAAAATTTTGTCGCGACCTCTTGGTAAATAATGGACATATTTTCAAAAAACAGTGTAGTTACAGTGAAATAAAACACAAAAAATTTTAAGAACGGTTTTATTGATGTTTATAGTGATATCAATGTACCTAAGTACAGTTTTATATTTAAACATGTATTTAATGAACAACTTTTTATAACAATATCAATTAATGAGAAGGGTGAGCTCACAAAGTGCTTATAATTACGTCTATATTATGACTTATATTTGAACTCGCAAGCCGTGTGTCGTCCTCTGGGTCCAATTGAGATCGGTATTTTGTTTTAATTCCCCCTTTAATTTAGAAAATTCAGCTTTGCATAGGTATATTGATACAAATTGGATCAAAATTTTTATCGCCTTCTTCTTTAAATCGGTGTTTTCATTTCCAATTGTTAACCAAAATTTTTGTTCAATTCAAAGACTTAAATTGAACTCGTAATATTTCGTCACTTGAAATATCTATTAATTGATCTTTTTCAGTTAAAGTGATATTGGAATTTAAAATATCAAACGAAAATAGGTCGCAAATCTAACCTAATTTTTTATTTGAAAAATTTTCAAATCTTTTCGAAAAGTTTTCTGTCAGTTTTATTAAATGTCCAGAAATCATTTTTTTAAATAACTTTACATCGATATTACTTTCTTTTGCAAATTCTGAAAAGCACGGCAACATTTCTGTATTACTTTGATTTACTTCTGCATTCCAAAGCATTAATTTAGTTTTGAAAGCGTCAATTTTGGTGCTCAATATTATAATATTTGTGCTTTCTCCATGTAGACTTAAATTTAAATCATTTAGTTTTTCGAAAATATCAATCATGTAACTCAGTTTTCCTAACCAGTTTGTAATCAATGAATGATAATACCAACTTGTGTTTTTTTCCTTCCAAAAATCTGTAAAGTTCCACCACTTCCACTTACAGTATTAATAGTTTTACAAAATATATAAAGGCGCTCCTTTGTTGGTGGATCATTGTCCGTTTTGTTGCTCTTTACGCCTTTTCAATACGTAACAAAACATTATGAACATTTATATTTATAATATGAACATTTGCAGTTATTGACTAACGAATTGTACATAAAAATGAATAGAAAAGAAACAGAAAAGCTTTCAAAATAAAATTAAAATTAAAGTTGATATAAATTAACGAGATGGATATTTTTTTCAGCACGAAAAAGCATTAGGTTGATTCTCCATGGTCTTGTATTTTTTTATTGATAAATAAATTTCTTCAAATTTGGCGACTCCAAAAAATCTGTTCACGACCCCTAGCCACTGGTGTAGATGATAGTTGATCCATTTAGACGATGGAAAAATCCGTTATGATTGGAAATTTGTAACCATCATGAATAGTGGATGAATTAAAAACCCAGTACTCTCCCCAAGGTCTGACAGAACCGTCTTTCTTTTTTTACGACGTGAAGTGATGTTGGTAATGGGGACGAAAGGTGTTTGATAACATTATCTTTTTCAAGAGTGATAAGTCTTAAACTTTTGCTGGTCAAATTATTGCATCAATCCTAAAAACATAATCAAAATAACATTCAAATTAGAAGCATCAAAAATAGAAATATGTATTTTATCGGCGAAGAAATGAAAATCCCATTTTTCATTTTGAATCATCCACCAAGTGTATATCTCTTTGTGACTAGATTTTGTCCAAATATAATTAAAATACCGCAAAATTATTACAAAAAAATATTACTCAACACAAAATTATTACAAAATGTCATCCGAGTAATCAGAAACTCCATGAACTTCCACCGAACATTCATCCAAATTTTTTTATTTGAGCTTTAAGCTCTTTCTTTGACAATTGCTAAGAATCAATCAAATGAGAGAAAAATAGTGTTCCTAGGATTGGTAGTTGTAATTTATAGACCATATGAAAAACCATATATACGTATGCTTAAATACAAGTAGGTTGAAATATAATGAGAAAGATCTTGTAGTTAGGATAAATGAACGATTGGAGGCTCTTAAAGTTGTTAGATCGTGATATAGATGTTAAGGTTCATAAGGCAGAGAAAATAGGGATAATGCGGAACTGAAATCTACCACAAAGTGAATAGAAGAATGTGAACAGTAGGAGGTTATATCTTAAATATAAATGATCTTTGGCGAATCAGTGTAAGATGAGACAGTGTATTTTTACTCAAATATCATAAAGTTTTAAAATATGATGTTGACATAGACATTCATATACTTGGACAACATTCGTTTATTTTCAGCCACAGAAACATAATATTTGAAAAGAATGGATATCGTATTTTCAAGGATTCAAGCGATAAGGTTCAGACTAAACTCATAAAAGTGTATTTTTTCAAAAAGAACTGAAATTTTCAGGTTATTTTAAAAAAGAAATATGATGTTAAGACAGATCTAGAAATTATCAAAGCAGCTCAATATTTTGAGCAGTCTAAATGCGTTAAGAAACAACTTGTCTTTTGTCGATTCTGCAATATTTACATAAAATTTATTCTATGGTATTTAAAAAATTTCAAACCCGTTTTAAGAGAAGGGATGTAATGCAAAGAACTCATTTAACTTGTCCAAATCCCACACGAAAGCCTTTGAGAAACTGAAGAAAGCATTAGTATTGACCCTGGTACTATTTTATCCTAATTTTTAAAGCCATTAAATCTTTTAAAATTAAAATTTAAAATTTAATTTAATGGCTTTAAATTGGCTTAAAATTAAATCACTGGTGATCAAAAGATAAGTGCTGACATTTGCTCTCCTGGAGGGACTGTGAACTCAGAGTGTTATGTGGAATTTGTTCGTTCAACTGGGGAAAAATGGCGACATGTTCGCAGACATCCCAAAAAGCTCACGGAATTGTTGTAGCAACACGATAGCGCACGCCCTCACACATCAAAAGAAACAAAGGAATTCTTTCATCATCGTGGAGTGACACTCATCAAACAAAGTCCATATAGCCCTGACATGAATCAGTGTGATCGATGGGTGTTTAAGCACCTGAAACATTCATTTCGAGGGCAGAAATTTGTGGACGGTGATGAGGTGAAAGGAAGAGCGGTGCAGGTACTCCATGGTCTCCCTGAAGAAAAGTTTCGTCAAGAATTGTTATCATTGTATGAGCATTGCAAACTAGTTGTAATTAATCATGGTAATTATGTTGTTTAAATATAATATAGAATTGTTTGGAATTTTTCATAGAAGTCAGTTTTATTAAACAATTCCGGGAACTTATTAGACAGCCCATATATTTGGCATATTTATAAACTGTGTTATTATTAATTTTTACTTAAACCCTTAAGTGTAACTAAAGCAATAGGTACATAATTATCTTGTGTGGGTATGGTGAGGAATTTTAAATGTTTGATGTATTTCAATGTTGTGTGTTGATTTGGGATTGTGTTTCTCCTACCCAGATGGTTAATTTATATTCTAATTCTTATTATCTAAAACTTATTTAATTTAAGTTTAATTTTAATGTTTAAATTTATTTTAAATGTTAAAATCACTTTCAAATTTTAAATAGTTTAATTAATTTATTTTAAATTTTCAAATGAATTGATCAATTTAATATTTAAAAAAATAATTAAATTCATTATTTATTTTTACCAATAAAATTTATGAGATGTATATTTTTTAAAAATCTTATGTCAAATTCTGACATTTTGAAATTAAAATAAAAAATTAACTGAATCACAAAAACCTACAAAAGTTTTGTTAATAATTGTCCTGAGGTTAAATAAAATTTTTATTATTATAAGTGTCGAAAATCATATTAGTGTTCTTGAGGATCAATCCATTAGCCCGTTGGATATACTTTCAAGTGGTGTCCCTGAGAAACTAGAGAAACGAAAGTTTCGGAAGCTAACCGAATGCTGTTTCAATCGTCGGCAGTATTTTTATAATTATAAGTGGTCTAGCAAACCACTTTTAAGGTTTAGCTACAACTCGAGGGCTATTTGGCATTACTGTTGTGAAACATGGGAGATAGCATTGCTGTGATATCCGATGAATCAATCGGATTGAGCAATATTGTGATAATGCTTGTTGTCATGTGGAGATATAACGTATCAGTCCCGAGTTTGGAGAGCAGTATAAAGATGCTATCAACTTTCCAGGGTCTCCTAAAAACCAATAAACCTAATAACTAAAGAGGAGAGAAAGGTTTACATTAGTATTCCTCATAGGTGTGTTAATATATATTAACCAGATTTCTAAGGAGGGATCAATTCTAAGAGACATTGATGATAATTCAGAACAAGAATCTTTTGAAAATTTTTTTCCTATTTTTTTCTCTAAAAATACTTGTTGATCGAAAAAATGGGCAACAGATGAGTTACTAAAAAATAGTAGCCTAAGTAATTATTTCAGAAAATACGGTATTTTATATAGTATATGTACTCCTTTATTTTTATACTATGAGGTTGGTAGAAAAATAATGGCGGTTTTGGGACAAAAACTTCAAAGACGTGCAAATTCACAGAAACAAAAGTTTATTAATCAAAGTATGAACCGTTGGCATCAATACATTTTTGCCAACGAGAAACAAGTTGTTTTATTCCATCAGCATAAAATGCATCGGTTCTCGAAGCGACGAATTCTTGGAGCATTTTGAGCATCATTTTGGTTTTTGAAAATTTTTTCACGTAGGAAGTTGTACAAATGCCTGAAAAAGTAGAAATTCGTTGGCGAGAGGTCTGGTGAATATGGTGGATGAAGCAGGGTTTCATAGCCCAACTCATTAAGCTTTTGAAGAGTCACTTTTGAAATATGAAAGAATATTTTTATCATGAAGAAGGATGGGACTTTTTCGATTGACCAATCCCGGACAAAGGGTTTTCAATTTTTTATGCATTTCATCAATTTCATGACAGTACCTCTCCGCTGTGATTGTTTCACCTG